>JAQQSW010009301.1:0-13265 GCA_028646575.1 Pseudocheirus occidentalis
TTGTATTCCCTTCACCTATCCTCATACTAAGAAAAGTTTCATAAGTTACTACTATTGTTTTTCCATATTGGCATGTAAATAATTCAAATTTGATAAGTTCCTTATGATTTCTTTCCCATGTTTACCTTCTCATGCTTCTTGTGTTTGATTGCCAAATTTTCTGTTCAGTTCTGGTTTTTTCAGCAAGAATGATTGAAAGTCCTCCACCTCATTGAATGACCATATTTTCCCTTGGAATAATATGCTCAATTTTGCTGGGTAGATGATTCTTGATCTCCAGAATATCATATTCCAGACCCTTCAATCCCTTAGTGTAGAAGCTGCTAGATCCTGGGTTATCCTAATTCTGTTTCCACAGTATTCAAATTGTTTCTTCTTGGCAGCTTGTAATATTTTCTCCTTGATATGGGGACTCCAAAACCTGGCTATAACATTCCTAGGAGTTTTCTTTTGGGGATCTTTTTCAAGAGGTGATTGGTGAATTCTTTCAAGTTCTATTTTGCCCCCTGATTCTAAAATATCAGGGCAATTTTCCTTGAGAATTTCTTGAAGGATGCTATCTAGGTTCTTTTTTTTTATCATGGCTTTCAGGTAGTCTAATAATTTTAAAATTGTTTCTCCTGGATCTATTTTCCAGGTCAGTGGTTTTTTCAAGGAGATATTTCACATTGCCTTCTATTTTTTCATTTGTTTGGATCTATTCAATACTATCTTGATTTCTCATAAAGTTATTTCCTTCCATTTGCTCAACTTTAATTCTGAAGGAATTATTTTCTTCCCTGAGCTTTTGAGATTCTTTTTCCACCTGGAAAATTCGACTTTTTAAGGCATTCTTCTCCTCATTGGCTTTTTGGGCCTTTTTTGCCATTTGAGTTAATCTATTTTTTAACGTGTTGTTTTCTTCAGTCAGGTTGTTGATTCTCTTTTCATGATTTTCTTGCATCATTCTCATTTCTCTTCCCAATTTTTCCTCCACTTCTCTTATTTGGTTTTCAAAATCCTTCTTATGCTGCTCTATGGCTTGTAACCAGTCTACCTTTTTCTTGGAAGCTTTTGGTGTGGGAGTTCTCACTGTGTTGTCTTCTTTCCATTCCATGCTTTGATCCTTTTTGTCCCCAAAACAGGAATCTAAAGTTTAGCTGCTGTTCTTATTTTGCTTCCTTTGCCTGCTCATGTTGCCAGTCAATTACTTGACTTTTTAGCTCTGTGGAGCTCTGCTTCCAGAGGGGAAAGCTCTTTTCCAAATCACTGAGGTTTTTGCAGCTGCTGGAGTCCCCCACCAGCTTTGGCTCACTGAAAATGCACCCCAGGACCACCCCCCAAGACCACAATCTCAATCCAGACAGCTTAAGGCAAGAGTATTTAGCCTCTGTATGATCACTTGGTCTCCCTGCAATCTGCATGCCATAAACTTCTGAAGCAGCCACATGGAGGTGGCTGCAGGGCCACTGCTTCTGCTTCTTCCTTGCCCTGGAGGCAGTTTGGCAGGAACCTCTCCCCCAAATTTAGACGAGTTCCACTAACCTTTCACTTAGTCCTTATTTCTTATGGCTTGATAATTCTGGAAATCACCACAGCTGCCACTGATCCACTCTCCTGAAGGCTCCAGCTGAGGTTTGTCCTAAGCCATGGTTTCATGCTGGGCTGGTTTTGGCTTCCAGCATGCTGCAATGAGCCCTTCCTGTCTCACCTGCTGAGCTGTCCTCAGCGGGAGATGTATTTTCTGTAATTTTGTGAGTTCTGGAGCCCTAAAATTTGTTTAGAGTCACATTTTATGGATATTTGAGGTGGCTATGTGAGAGCTGCAGAGTTTTCCTGCTTCTATGCCACCATCTTGGCTCCGGCCCCAGAAGCAAATTTTTTGACACATGGAGTTCCTCCTATCTTGATTGACTTCAGAATTGGAATATTTCTTTTCTCAAAAAGACCATAAGGGGAAAGATTTATTCTTCAACCAGATGGTAGCTGCCCAAGTAATTTTCCTAAAACCCAATGACCATGTCACTCTCTAGACCCCTCTCAATTAATACCAATAGTTCTCCACTACCTCCAGGGTCAAATATTAGAGCTCTTCACCACCTGGTCTTATCTTACCTTTCTAATCTTCTTACATTCTATCTTCCACCTTTATGGACCTTTGTGTCCAGCTGTACTGGCCTATTTGCTGTTCCTCATACACAACAGTCCATCTCCCATCTCTAAGCTTTTGCACAGACTGATCCCAAGCCTGAACTGTTCTCCCTCCTCTCCTTCACTCCTTAGTTTCATTGGCTTCCTTTGATCTGGCTCTAAATCACTTCATCAGGAGGCCTTCCCCAGTCTTTCTAGATGTGAATGCTGTCTCCTCTGAGATGACCTGTCATTACTTTGTATATATCTTGTATGAACCTAATTATTTACATGTAGCAACCCCTATTAAAATGTGAACCCTTTGAGGGGAAATACTGTTGCTTTGTTTTGTTTTTAAATATACTTTTCTTTGTATTCACAGTGTTTAGCACAGTACCTGGCACATAGTATACACTTAATTCTTTTTGACAGCTTAATTGATTGATTCTTAATTCTTTTGGACTCTAACTAGAACATCCCTAACATTCATCTCCTCTCCACTCACATTATTTTCCCCCTAATTCATGTCCTCATCACTACTCAGTAGGCTGCTATCATTGCTCTCTAAGTGGTTTCTCTGTATCCAGTCTCTTCTCTCTCAAATTCATCCTCCATCTTTCCACCAAAATCATCTTCCCAAAGCATAGGTCTGAGCCCATTACTTCCCTACTCAGAACCCCTGAATGATTTCCTTTTGCCTCTGAGATAGAATATGAAACTCCTTATCCTGGCATCAAATCCTCCACAGTCTGCCTTTAATCTACGTTTCCAGCTTCATTTCATATTTTCTCTCTATATTTTTATGTTCCAGCCAAACTTGGCCATTAGCTCTTCATTTCCTACCCATTCTCTCTGCTGCCTCTGCTATTGCCTACGTCATCTCTCATTGGCTCTCTCATCTATGCCTTTCAGAATCTACATTCCTTAATGGTTCTGCCCACTTGCTGCTTCTCTCCTCAAAGCTTTCTCTGATCCCCAGAGATGATAGTTTCCCCTTCTTCCAAAACATTAATGCCCTTTGATCTTTCTCATCACACCCTACCTTGAATTATCTTCATCTCTGTAAATACTTTATTTTCTCAGTAGAATATGAATTACTTCTGGGTAGTACCTATTTTGCTTTGTTTTGTTTTTTCCTTTGTATCTTGAAAGACCAGCACAGTGACTTTGACACAGTAAGTAAGGATTTGCTGCAATAGTTTGAATAAAGTGTGACCAGGTAAGGATTCCATTAAGAGTAAACTACAGACATTAGTCAAGGATAGGGATAGGAACTATAGCAATAATTTCATTGGGATGGGGAACTCCTAGATGAGGAAACTTCTTCCACAATGCAGGTTAGTGCCTCATTTGTAACTTAAGTCTTAGAGAATTGTCTAGAGCACTGAGAATTTAGGTGACTTTCCCAGGACCACACAGTCAACATGTATCAAAAATGGGAACTGGATCCCAGCCTTCTTGGTTACAAGGACAATAGTCTGTTGGTTATTCACCTCTGAACTGATCAGATCATTTCTAATATTTCCAAGAAAGTACATGAAAAGTACAGTTTGCTTACATTTCCCCAATGTGTTTTAACGACTGTAAAAAACATGATATGACATGGCATAATAAATATATGATATGATGCAATGCAATATGATACACTGCAATATGCTGAGTTGCAATACAATACTATGCGATGTCATGTGATGTTATGTGATATAATATGATATATGATATTATATGATATATATCATATATTTATGTGACAGTTTTATGAAGTCACACAGGCACCATAGACTTATATGACTTGATAGTATTAGAGGTCGTCTCATTTATGGCTTTCTAATGAATAATGAATGGATTTCTTAAAATGTAAATCTTTTTATTCATTTTTAACTTAAAGTACAAAATGAGAAATGAATGGATTTTTAAATGTTTTCAACCAATTTTGGGGGGCAATGATTGTGAGATCTTCTTTCTCAGGTTATACTTGGCAAACCAAACTTGGCAAACAAGAACTCAGTATGTATCCATAACGAGTGACTGGAGAAAGGCAATGTTTAACTTCCTTCTCCAGCATCATTCTATTAAACTTATGTTTGACCCTGTATTCTGCTCATCTCTCAATAATGTCAAGGAGATGCATTTGGATTCTACTTAGTTCTGTAATTCATTCAGGACTCAGTTTTGAACACCGGTCATCCACTGCATTCTGAGTCATCACCTGTCATCTTGACTTTTATCTGACCATTGGAGTCCAATGACTCTCGAAGAAAGAGTAAGGCTGACAACTTTGTGCAACTCTGTATCATTTAAATCCAGTTTAGGCAAGTCTCAAAAAGATGTCAAAGTATAAATTTAGATACTAATGGAAGGTTGAACCCTAGTGCACATTGAAGCTTATTAAAAGCTTTTTTTGTATAATATTATGACTCTTGCATCAGGTATCAAGAAGTACTGAACTAGCTATAACTCTAGGAAGTACAATGAACCAAATGAATGTAATATTCTAACTATTTTCAAGTCAAACAGTGCCAAGGATAGCCAGGATATCAATATTTCCCAAGTCTCAAATAGACTCCTAGGAACAGTACCATTAAGACAGTGCCAATCTGTCTCTTCCTTACAAGCATTGAGCTAACTTTTTTTTTAAAGAAAGAATGATTTTAGCAACTCAATTGTGAACACAAGATATCAAACCTTCTAATAAAATAGTAATGCTGCAAGCTCAGCCACTCATAAAACCTTTATAATGCATAGCTAGTAAAGTGCATATAAGAGATTTAAATGTAGCTGCCGTTCCTTCTTGGGTGAAGGGAGAGATACGTAGGCATAAATTCCACTCAAATCCCAAGCCCAGGAAAAGAAGGAACTGTCTCTTCTGGAAATAATGCCTTTCTGCCACGGTTACTTGGGAACCCAAAGAGTCCACAAGAGTCTTTCTCAGAGGTTTCATTGTGGCATGGAAGTGACCCTGGGTTCTCCAACAAAATGAAAGCCCCAGTAGGACACATTACACTAAAAAGACTTAAAGCATGGGGCCCAAAATAGAGTATGGTTCTTGTGTGAAGGGAGGAGAGGCAGTGTGCTGTAATGGACAGACAGGTCAGTGGCCTTAGTGTTAGAAACCTGGCTTCATAATGTATCTTACTAGTTGAGTGACCCTGGGGCTGTTTATCTCATGTATCTGGATGTCTTAGGCTGGTTGTCCACTAAAGTCCTTTCTAGTTCTGAATCTGTTATTTTATAAAGTATGTAGAGGATAAAGTAGCAGAGAAAGTGAGTGAAGCATTTTACAAACTCCTCAAAATTAACTTAATACATACCTTGATACTTGGCAACTTTGATGCAAAGAACAACACAAGGAGTGGAGGAAAGAAATTCAGTTCAGGACCTAGAAAACAAGAAAAAAGGTCTTAAGAGGTTAACCAGAAATCTCACACCTATAGTGGCCATGCTGAGCAACACATTCATTCTCTTTCTCATTCTCTCTGTCTCTCTCTCTGTCTCTGTCTCTCTCTGTCTCTCTGTCTCCATCTCTCTGTCTCTGTCTCTGTCTCTCTCTCCCTCTTTCTCCCTCCATACTTCCCTCCCTCTGTGTGTATCTCTCTGTCTATCTGTCTCACACACTGTATTCTAACAGACATTAAATGACTGGCTATTGACAAGTTCTGATTGAGACTCATCTGTTTGTGTGCAGCAGATGAACAAATTAGAGCAAAAGTGAAAGTAAACAGCAAACTAGAAGAAATGATAAAGATGAGAAGACAGTGTTTGTAAATATAGCAGCTCAGTCCAACTTGTTTAAGGATGCTGTCAAACTCCCAAAATGAGAAATGGAGAAAAGAGAAGGCTTAGCTATTACCATTTCCTGGAGAAGTTTATTCAATGCCAAACATTTGCCATGATGAGAACGCCAAGAGAAATCACAAGCTGCCTCAGTCAATCAACACTTGATCTCCTTGCCAAGTGGGGAGACATGGCAGCCATAGTTAACATAAGTTAAGAGTTCAAATCATTTAGAAAACTACTAATAATATTAATATCTAACATCTATGCCTCACTTTAAAGTTTGCAAAATGCTTTGCAAATGTTACCTTATACCACAACTTGGTCTATTTTCAAAGATGATTAGGAAAAAAAAGGAAAATAATTTGTATATTCTAAAATATTTATAGTGGCTCTCTTTGTGGTGACCAAGAACTAGAAATTGCAGGAACACGCATCAATTGGGGAATGACTGAACAAGTTGTAGAATAAAAGTGTTATGGAATACTACTGTGCTATAAGAAATGATGAGTTTGGGGTGGCTAGGTGGCACAGTGAATAGAGCACCGGCCCTGGAGTCAGGAGTACCTGAGTTCAAATCTGGCCTCAGACACTTAACACAAAAAACTAGCCGTGTGACCTTGGGCAAGTCACTTAACACCAGCTGCCCTCCAAAAAGCAAAAAAAAAAAAAAAAGAAAAGAAATGATGAGTTCACTGATTTTAGAAAAACATGGAAAGACTTGCACAAAATAGTGAAGAGCAAAATGAATAGAACCAAGAGAACATTGTTTCTGGTAACAGCAATATTGTTTTAGGAATGACTTTGAGTGAATAAGTTATTTTGTCCAGTATAAATACTCAAATTAACTATAAAGGACATATGAAGAAAGACACTATCTGCACCCAGAGAAAGAACCAATAAATAGTATGCATAAGCATGTATAGAATAATTATATATATGTGTGTGTATAGATATATGTATACAATACATACATACCTACTCATATCTAATGGCAGCCATGTCTGGGGGGAGGGAAGAAAAAATTTACTTGATAATTTTGTTGTGTATTTAAAAGGAATAGCAAGTTGTGCATAGTAGATTTGCAGTTACATGTGCAATCATCTCTTTTGTTGGACTGTGTTCTGGAAATGCTTTTTTATTCTATAAATTAAAAATAAAATAAATTAAAAGAAAAAATGTTCTCTCATTTGATCCTCAAAGCAACCCTGGGAGAGAGGTGTTATTATTACCCTCATTTTACTGATGAGGAAACTGAGGAATACAACACATTATTTGCTCCTAGCTAATAGGGGAGTTAAGCAGGTTTTGAGCTAATTCTGAACTCTGGGCTTCCTTACTCCAGTTTCAGTGATCTATACACTTGGACCATCAAAGAGGATGATCAACCAAGAAATATTTGTTAAGTGCTTAATATTGTAAATACCCCAGAAACTGTGCTAGGCACTATGCCTGCAAAGACAAAAACAATGAAACAATTTTTGCTCTCATTCTATTGGAGGAGACAACATGAACACATATGTGTATGCCCAGAACACACCACAAGCTAACAAAATACTTTGGAGAGGAAGATCAAGAAAGGTTTCATACTGAAGCTGGTGCTTGAGCAGCAACTTGAAGGAAGTGGAGAGTCTGACAGAAGGTGAAGAGGGAGTATATTGCAGGCAAGAAGGATGACCAGTGAAAAAGAATGAAGACAGGAGGTTAAGTGCTATGTGTGAGGAGCAGAGACAAAATTCCACTGGACATCCAAGAAGGGAAGGGGAGTAATATGTAATGAGGTCAGATAGGTTGTCGGGGAGAGGCTGTAGAAGTCTTTAAAGGATTAACAGGAAGTTATATTTTATCCCATGGGCAATAGGGAGTCACTGGAGTCTTTTGAGCAGAGGAACTTCATGGTCAGATGTGTGCTTAAGGAAAATCACTTTGGAAGCCACTCAGATGACCACTTTGGACAGAGAGATCAATTGCAATGACAGGAAGCCATTGCAATAGCCCAGGTAAGACAGGTGACAGGGGCCTGAACTAATATTAATCAGGCTACAAGCATTTATTAAGCACTTGCTCTGGTCCAGCCACTGTGCTTGTCACTGGGAATAGAAAGTCAAAAATGAAAGAGACCTTTCCCTCTGGGAGCTTATGTTCTGTCCTAGGAGTCAAAGCACACACAAGCATGTATGTACATATATACACTCTTGTACATATATACAATATGTATTTACACATATGTAATCTATGCATGGATATTTATACACACATACATGTATATGCATATATACAATGCAGATATATACATATATGCAATTGTGTATCTATATGAGCATATATATGTATATATACGAGTATGTGTATATATGGATATACAAACCACAGGTGGTATTTTTATAGGGAAAGAGATGAGCAAGAAGACATTAGCAAATATCAATGTACCGAAGTATTGAAGTATTGTAACACAGAAGTAGTTAACATGTTGGGAGGAAGTTACTGACATAACAGGAAGAGGTTGACTGAAACAGGAAACAGCTGATGCAGTGTGTATATAAGGAAAAGCCCCAGAGAGGGACAGTAAGAATTTCTTGGGACAAGAATCTGGTTGCAGAAGCTGTTCTGCTGCAGAGTTTCTCTCAGCAGCATCTGGAGACTGAACTGAAACTGCTAGACTGAGAATTGAGAAAAGAAATGTGAATCAAGAACTGAGTCTGAATTTCTTTGAGCACTGTGGAGGTAGAGCTGCTGCCGGGAGGAGGCTGAAGAGGAAAGTCCCCCTCCCCTAGCCTGAAGAGAATGGTTTTGATTCTGAAAACCTGGATGGAGTGATTTTTGATTCCCAAGGACCAGCTGGAGCTGCCAAGGGATTGAGGAAGCACGACTGTGATGCTGAAACTTTGTCTGTTTGTGGTTGTTAAGCTTTGACAGAGACTATGAAGGATTTGAGATGGACTGGACACTGTGAGCTCCAATATGGAGCAGGAACTGCTTGGAGAACTGGACAAGGACCTGAGAGCTGTCTGTCTTTGAACCCAGGTGACAGTTGAGGCAAACAGGGTGAAGTGACCTGTCTAGGATCACATAGCTAGTAAGTGTCTGAGACCAGATTTGAACTCAGGAGTAGGAATCTTCCTGACTCTGGGCCAGCACTCTATCTGGCCACCTAGGTGTTTCATCTATTATTTAGGTATGTACAGAGGTCTATATGAAACATTCATCAACTTGACCAAAGCCTTTAATACTGTCAAATGTGAGGACTTGTGGAAAATTCTGGCAAAATTTGGTTTCTTAGAGAAGTTCATCAATATGGTATGTCAGTTTCAGGATAGCATGCTTGCATAGGTTCATAGGGTGTGGATATTGGATGATGTTCTAACAACTTTCCTATTCACCAATGCAAAAAAGCAGGGCTATGTGCTTTCTTCCATGTTTTTTTTTTAGCATGATTCTTTCATCAGTATCGTTGGATGCCTTCAAGAAGGATGAAAACGGCATTAACTACTGCACAGATGGTAAATAATTTAACTTGAAAAGGTTACAAGCCAAGACTAAAGTGGGAGGAGAGCTGGAATGTGACTTTTTGTTTCTAGACAATTGTCAATACTTCCTCTGAAGCTGAGATGCAATAAAATATGGATCTATTCTCTGCAGCTTGTGCTGTTTGGCCTAATAATTAACACCAAGAAAACAGAGGTTCTCTACCAGTCAACACTATACCATCCATACATGGAATTCTGAGGATAATTTCATTTACCTTGGCAGTATATTTTCCAGGGATGTACACAAAGATGATGGGTTGACAAATGCATTGCCAGAACCAATTTAGTGTTTGGGAGGCTCCGCAGGAAAGTGCATAAGAAAAGAGGTATTAGACTGCTTACTAACTGAAGATCTACAGAACCATTGTGCTGTGAGGTCTACAGACTTTGTTGTTGTATGCCTGTGAAACCGGGACAATATACCAACACCATGCCAGAAAACCAAATCACTTCCATTTGAATTGTCTTATGAAGGTTCTGAAGATCACCTGGCAAGATAATGTACCATACACTGAGATCCATTCTCAAGCTGAACTGCCAATCATTCATACTCTACTGTGGAGAGTGAAACTCAGATGGGTTGGTCATGGTGTTTGAATGTCAAATGTGTGTTTGCCTAAATGCCTTATGGAGAACTCACACAAGGCAGGTGCTCAAATGGCAGTCAGAAGAAACAGTACAGGGACACTCTCAAGGTCTCTCTGAAGAACTTTGGAACTGATGGTGAGACATGGGAGACGCTGGCAGAGGACTGCATAGTGCAGCATGCCCACACTGAACAAAGTTCTATGCTCTATGAGCAAAGCAGAGCTGCAATAGCTCAAAGGAAACATGAGATGTTTTTTAGAGACATCTCCACTCCAAATCTTAGTATAGACTATTTGTGCCTGACCTGTGGTAGAGCCTTCTCAGTTCACATTGGTCTGGTCAGTCACAGACAGACATACTACCTTGACCTGAACATAATGATGTAATAATCTCTTCAAGAATAAAGGACAACAACCAAACATGTGTCAATTTTTATACATATTATTTAACCCGTAAGTATGTAAGCTCCTTGAGGGCAAATGATATCTAGTTTGCATTCATTTGCATCCCCAGTGCTTGGCACAGCTCCTAGCACATAGTAAGTGTTTAATAAATGCTTATCAACTGAGAGATTAATTCACTAGTGTCACAGAACTAGCTCTGCTGAGAGCCAATGTAGTGCAGTATTCCCTATTGATGGCAAAGCTCTCCACATATTCCTACTAATAAATAATGTGCCACCATTGTGTCTCCCAGGCATACATAAAAATGATCCAACATGCCTTGAAAGACATAAAAATCGGAACTTTACTTGACATGCATCTAATTATTAATATTAGGTGAGGCATGATACCATATTGGAAAAGAGTTCCCTGTAGCTGGTCAGGTTCTTCTGATGATGGCGCTTGTGGATAACATCAGATGGTTGTATCAATCTCTTGTAGAACCTTTTACTCCAAATCTAGCTCCTTTCCCATAAGACTGTACTATGGCCACTTTAAATCACACTTGCCAGAGATAATAGTACAACAATTAATATGTGGATTTGGGGATGGGATGACCATGAATGTCAGGTATTCTTCCCTTCCGTCACTATATGTACAGCGTAGGTTCACTGAGCATGCTCTGCCACCAGTTATGGGTTCTGTTTTATAGAGTGCTCTTATTTACACAAGCATCTTCTCTTCCCACCTCTCCAACTCCTCAGCAACAGCCCATAGAATACTATTTTGCTCATTGAAATTCTTTAGTCTACTTCACCCAGTTGATTGGATAATGAATAATTAATAACAACGGTTAGCATTTCTATAGCATGTTAAGGGTTGCAAAGTGCTTTAAACTATATCACTCTTTAAGATTTACAAAGAGTGTTACAAATATTATCCCATTTTATCCCCATGATAATGCTCGGAGATAGTCGTTGTTATTATCTCCATTTCACAGATAAAGAAACTGAAGCAGACAGGTTAAATGACTTTCCCCGGGTCACACAGCTAAGTGTGAGGCTAGATTGACATTCAGATCTTCCTGACTCCATTTCCAGGACTTTATCCACTGTATCACCTAGCGCCTGTGTCCATTGCCATGTAACCTCTGCACACAGCCAGACAAACATATTTTGATCAAAAGTAGCTAGTGATCTAAATGTTTAGGATATAGGGGATCAGGGTGAATAGGCATGGAGGCTAATCCTGATTTGTTATTAGATGTTGAATGTGTTTTACTGATGATATTGGTGAAGCTGCTGAAGAAACTGGCTTTCATCAACATGCAAATAAATCAATACTATTAATAGGGACAACTACAAATATCTTCATTTGTAAAATACATACATATGTATATCATTTCTTGCAGTTTTTATAAAACACTCTCCACAAACCCTCCCTGTGAATTAAGTGTTGTGAATGTCACTATTGTCTCCAATTTACAGCTGAGGAAATTGAGTCCCAGTGAAATTAAAGTCCTCTCCCAGGGTCAGAAAATTCTACTCTGAGAGCAGTTTCAAAGGACAGAGGTATGTGTGGCAGGAGGCATGTGTCATTTTTTCTTTTCTTTCTCTTTGTTTTCTCTGTCGTTCTTTGCAGACGTCCCCTCTCAGTTGGTTGCAGCTTCTTTAAGAACCACCTTTGTTTGGTCAAGCCCCTTCCATAAAACACGAATGGCCGTGGTTGGCTGAAAGAATGCTTTTTACTGCCTATGGCACTTTACCCAGAGAACCACTATGGGGCCCTCAGGCTAACCTTTTTGGCCCAGGGTCACACAGAGTATCAGCAGCAGAAGTGACAACAAAACCAGGTTGTCTGGTTCCCAATTCCAGGTGCTTTCAATACTGCCTTCCAAGTTGGAGGTAGGTTTTCTATAGTAGCACGTAACAGTCATGGTCTTCCACAAACAAGGGCAAATCAGAGTCCAGAAAGGGACAAAGAAATGCAGGGGAAAAATGGATAGATGATTCCAGAAAGATTGGGGGAAAATAAATAAGCTATAGAAAGAAAGGAGGAAGAGCTAGGGCTCTACAACCTAAGATTATGCTTACCATCTGGCCATAAATATGGGAAGAGTAAAAATGCCAAATGTTGGGGCGGCTAGGTGGCGCAGTGAGTAGAGCACCGGCCCTGGAGTCAGGACGACCTGAGTTCAAATCCGGCCTCAGACACTTGACACGCTGACTAGCCGTGTGACTTTGGGCAGGTCACTTAACCCCAATTGCCCTCCAAAAAAAGCAAAAAAAAAAAAAATGCCAAATGTGGATAAACAAAAAGTGCAAAAAAATAATCATGGGGAGAAAAAGGCACATGCAAGGTATAAACCATCTGGTCCAAAGGAGTTCTGGAAAGGTTGTAGAATTAAATTAAGAAGGTGAGTATCTTGTAAGATAGAAAACGATAGACACAAGAGATCAAACAGGAAGAAAATGTTATTGCCAACACAGGGCAAAAGGTCAGTGAAGAAAGATGGCGGGAAGGCGGGCCCTAGGGATTTGTTAATGTACATAGAGAGGTAAATGATGTTGGAAGGTGGGGATCGGGGTTAGGAATGATGTGAAGTAAAATACTGTAGTAGTAGTACTAGTAGTAGTAGTAGTACTAATACTAATAGCAGCAACAGCAGCAGCAGTAGTAGTAATAGTAGTAGTAGTAGTAATAGTAGTAATAGTAGTAGTAGTAGTAGTAGTAGCAGTAGTAGTAGTAATAGTAGTATTAGTAGTAGTAGCAGTAGTAATAGTAGTAGTAGTAGTAATAGTAGTAATAGTAGTAGTAGTAGTACTAATACTAATAGCAGCAACAGCAGCAGCAGTAGTAGTAATAGTAGTAGTAGTAGTAATAG
>JAQQSW010009302.1:0-13265 GCA_028646575.1 Pseudocheirus occidentalis
CCTGGATCTATTTTCCAGGTCAGTTGTTTTTTCAAGGAGATATTTCACACTGCTTTCTAGTTTTTTCATTTCTTTGCAACTGTTTAATAATATCTTGGTTTCTCATACAGTCATTAGCTTCCCTTTGCTTCACTCTAATTCTGAAGGAATTACTCTCTTCAGAATGCTTTTGAGATTCTTTTTCCATCTGGGAAATTCGACTGTTTAAGGCATTCTTCTCCTCATTGGCTTTCTGGGCCTCTTTTGCCATTTGAGTTAATCTATTCTTTAAAGTGTTATTTTCTTCAGTCAGGTTGTTGACTCTCTTTTCATGATTTTCTCACACCATTCTCATTTCTCTTCCCAATTTTTCTCCACTTCTCTTATTTGGTTTTCAAAGTCCTTTTTCAGCTGATCTGTAACTTCTAGGCATTGTTCAAGTGTCTTGGAAGTGTTTGGTGTGGGTGTTGGGGCTGGGTTGTCTTCCTCCCATTCCATGCTTTTATCCTTTTTGTCCACAAAAAAGGATTCTAGAGTTTTATTCCTGTTCTTATTTTGCTTCCTTTTCTTCATGTTGGCCAGTCAGTTAATTGGTTGGTTGTTTTGGTTTTTTTTTAGCTCTGTGAAACTCTGCTTCCAGGGAGGAAAGTTCTGTTCCAAATCGCTGAGGTTTTCCCAGCTGCCAGAGCTATTAGGGGGGCGGTGCAAGTCCCCCCAGTTTTGGCTTGCTGAAAGCACACCCCAGGACCATGATCCGGATCCGGGCTGCTCAATGCAAGAGCACTTGGCCATGATCAAGCTATTCAGCCCCCCTGCGGTGTCTGCAGGCCTGGGGCTCTGAAGCAGCCCAGTGGAGGCCACTGCAGTTCCAGTAGTTCCCCTCCCCCACTGCTTCCTTGCCCCGGGGGCAGGTTGGCCAAACTGCTTTTCCTCCCCCAAATTAAGTTTCAAAGTTTCACTTTCACTAATCATCTCTGACCCTGGTTTGCGGGATTTTAAGATCCCCTCAGGCAGGTGCTTTAGATCTTCTCGGAAGTATACTCAAGCTGTGGCTTTGGAGGCTCTGCTCCTCCTGGCTGCCCTGGGGCCTGGCCCAGCCATGGCTGGGATTTTGGGCTGGGCTGGTCTCTGCTCTGGCACGAGCTGCCCCTCTCCCGTCCCTGTTCCTCATGCCTTGGCAGATATGGAGGTGCTAGAGGCTGTAGATCCTCTTCTCTAAAGACTGGCTGTGATGCAGTGGAGCTCAGCTCAGCTCAGCCCAGCTCCTTCCCACCGTCCTGGGCCTGGCTGGGGTCCCGGCTTCAGGCTGGGCCGGCCTCCACTCCTGGCCGCTGCGCTGATCCCTTGCTGCTGAGCTGCCTTCAGTGAGAGATGTGTTTTCTGTATTTTTGTGAGTCTGAGAGTCCTAGACTTGGTCTGGGCTCATATTTTATGGGTGTTTAGGGCAGCGGTGTGGGGGCTGCGGGACCTTGCTGCTTCTATGCCACCATCTTGGCTCCGCTCCCCTCACCAATCACCTCTTGAAAAAGATCCCAAAAAGAAAACTTCTAGGAATATTATAGACAGGTTCTGGAGTTCCCAGATCAAGGAGAAAATATTACAAGCTACCAAGAAGAAACAATTTGAATATTGTGGAAACACAATCAGGATAACCCAGGATCTAGTAGTTTCTACATTAAGGGATTGAAGGGCTTGGAATATGATATTCCAGAGGTCAAAGGAGCTAGGATTAAAAATCAAGAATCACCTACTCAGCAAAACTGAGTATAATGTTTCAGGGGAAAATATGGTCATTCTATGAAACAGAAGACTTTCAAGCATTCTTGATGAAAAAAACTAGAGTTGAATAGAAAATCTGACATTCAAATACAAGAAGGAAGAAAAGCATGAGAAGGGAAACAGGGAAAAGAAATCATAAATAACTTATCAAAGTTGAACTATTTACATGCCTACATAGAAAAATGATAATTGTAACTTATAAAACTTTTCTCAGTATAAGAATAGTTGAAGGGAATATACATATATATGTATACATACATATATGTCTATATAGGAGGGTATATGGGCATATGAGTACATATGTGAGTGTGTATACACATCTGTGTGTGTGTGTCTGTGTGTGTGTACAGGTATACCTAGACCGAAGGCACAGGATCAACTGAATAGGAAGGGATGATATTTAAAAGGTGAAATTGAGAAGTGAGAGAGGAATATAATGAGAGGAGATGGGGAGAGACTGAATGGGGTAAATTATCTCATATAGAAGAGGTGAGGGATAACTGTTACAATGGAGGGGAAGAACAGGAAGGCAAAAGGGGATGGTTCAACCTTACTCTCATGGAATCTGCCTTAGGGAGGGAATGACATACACACTAAATTGGGTATCTTGTCCTACAGGAGAGTAGAGGGGAAAGGGATGAGAGTGGGGATGATGGAGGGGAGGGCAGTTTAGGGGGAGGGTAGTTAAAAGTACATACTTTTGAAAAGAGACAGGGTCGAAGCAGAGAATAGACAAGTGGGGTGAGATAGGATGGAGTGAAATACAGTCAGTCTTCTACAATATATCCACTCTGGAAATGTTTTGCATAACCACACATGCACAACCTGTATTGAATTGCTTATCTTCCCAGTAAGGGTGGTGACAAAGGAGGAAGGGAAAGAATATCGAATTCACAGATGTAAAACCTAATGTTTAAAAATTATTATTATTATTATTATTATTATTATTATCATCATCATCATCATCATCATCATCATCATCATCATTATTTACATGCAACTGGGAAATAAGATATACAGGTACTGGGGTATGGAGATCCATCTTGCCCTACTGGAAAGTTGGAGGGGGATGGAGGAGGATAGGAGAGAGCAGATTGGGGGAGGGAGTATACAGTGGGATTGCTGTTTTGGGGTGGTGGGTAGGGGAAAGACAGGGAGAAATGAATGATGTAAACTAAAAATAAATATAAAAGTTAATTTATTAAAAAGTACAAGAACCTTTTTGTCTTAGTCTTACTAAGATATTTTTAGTGAGAACAGTGTAACTAAATATGCTCCATTATTTCTTTAAAAGTCTTGTATGTCATAGAAGATACGCTACTTATAAATAATAATTATTATGGTAATTAATTATTCAGCTATTTCGACTTATGTAGTTAGCCCAACATGCATCTTTAGGTACTTTATTGAAATATACACAAGACAACAATTAATAGTAGGTCATAAGTAAGTGAATGTTTTTATATTAAGCAGAGTAATTACTTTTAGGACAGGGTCAGAACCTGTAGCTCATTGGTATGGCACCTCCAAGCTGAGGAGGCCTGAATCTGCTCTGGATATACAGACTCGGTGAACCCTTGAGCACTAAGGGGTTTGGACTTGCCCAGAGTCACATGGTCTTTGTGTGTCAGCGGTGGGATATGAAGCCCAGGTCATCTTGGCTCCATGGCCAGTTCTTTATTTACACTATCACCCACCTCTCATCATCTGGAGTTATTTCATTCCATGCTTTATTTGAAACTGTGTGTTGCTACTATTGCATTTATTTTTTGCATAACTACTTTTATACAATGATATTCCAGGCAGACTGGGGTAGAAGTCATTCTCCAAGCTCTCTTTTGTGCCTCTCTGCGGCCCATCTGCTGAGCCTGGAATGTCTCCCTCTTCATCTCAAGCCTGTCAAACGCCTTCTTTTTCCTCATGGCTCTGCTTCACAGGGGTCATCTCTGTACTGACTGTCCTCACACTAAGTCTTCTCCCACCTCAGTTTTTCTTCGGCTCTTTATATCTCAACCTTGCCCTCAGCATCACCTACTCTTTATGATAGTTATTTGTAGACACGTCACACCTTACAAGCTCAAGGACAGGAATTATACTTTTATCTTTGTAGTATTAGACATAGGTTCCCAAAGTGGGGGATACCACCTCCTGTGGGGGCACTGGAATGATTCAGGGCAGGGTGATAGTAGCCTCAGGTGAAACTGGCGGGGGGGGGTGTCAAATTAAAATAAGGAGGTAGTGGAAGCATAAGGAAAGAAGAGAAGAAAATTTTGAAAAACTATGTGTTTCATCTGTTGTGTAAAAGAGTTAAAGTGATACTGATTACATTATTTTCCAAATAAACACATAACATGCAAGCCATAACCCATCAGTGGTCAAGTCTCCTGACAGGTTTTAACAAGCAAGTGTTGGCAGGCCATAGTGTAGCACATTGTCAGGAAGTGCAGGCTGCATTGACAGGAATACATGCATGTAATGACCTGGGAATATGATATGATATGGTCTAGTCTGCACTTTAGGAATATTAATTTAGCAGCTGCACAAAGATGGATTAGAGAAGGGAAGAACTGAGTTCAGGGAAGCCAATTGGGAGGCTAGTGCAGCAATCCTGGCAAGTCAGGAAACCTGGACTTTGAGACAGAGAACTTATACCAGACTTCTTGGATTTTTTTCTTGAGGTCACCTTTTATTGATTCCATGAGGTTCTCCAACATGCAGAGTTAGAATATGATGCCATATGCGGAATCCTAGAACACAGGACTGCCATAAAACATAGGGACTATACAAATCCAAACTGGGAATGTCCTTCAGTAGGTGATAATTGTTTGGGAACATATGCTGGAATGTCACTGAGGAAAAGCTGTGTATGGGCTGAGCAAGGTCGTGCTTTACAATGACCTCCTTTCACACCATGTGGGTGAGGCAGGCTACTTGCAAAGATGTCTCCTGGCAATCCAGGACTTTAAGGAAGCCAGGAGGCAGAGATGAGGAAGGAGAGCCAGAAAAAATGTTTAGAACTGAGAGACAAAGGATCTTTTTCACAGAACAGCCAAGAGGCCAGTGTCACTGGAATGAAGAGTATGTGGTGGGGAGTAAGGTATAAGAACATAGATAAAACACAAATAGTTTCTTCTCTGTTGCTACTATTCAGCAAACTGCCCTCAGAATCTACTGTATCTCCTTGGAAATTCTTGGCCCTACCCTGGCAGATGGAATGTATTCTTGGTTCAAAACCTCTCACTAAGGAGCACCTGCTTTCTCCTACATGTACTGCATGGATTGGATTCTGGCAAAACATCCTCATTTTGATTTGTAAACCTCCAAATTAGATCCTTTTCTAGTATACCTCTTTTAAAAAATAATATTTTATTTTTCCCAATGACATTTAAAGAAAAATTTTAACATTCATTAAACAAAATTTTGAGTCCCCAAATTTCTCTTTCCCTCCCTCACCTCTTCTCTTCCTGAGATGGTAAGCAATTTGATATAGGCTATACATGCCTAGTACACCTCTCTTGTCTTTTCCTCCATGTAATTCTTAAGGGTGAATGTTTTGGCTGGACAACTGCCCAGACTTGAATTGTTTTGCCTTACTTCAAGGCAAAAGTATTGGTTGGACTGGCCATGATACCACCTCCAGCTCCAGGGCTTCTTAAACCCATTGGGACTCCCTTTGAAGTATTAAAGTCCACTCCATTAATGGAACCTGAATGGTCAGAGTCTCTCAAGCTCCCTGGATTTCTTCCAGCTTCAAGCAATTGACTTTGATTGTTTACCAGGCCCAGAGACTTATATCCAGGGCATTTAACTAGTATTACACAGACTGGCCCTGTTTAGCACCAAGCTCTAGAAACTTTCTCCCAGATTGTTTTCCTGGTCCTCTACATGTCCCTGCAGTAATGTCATCTAAGTCTAAAAGAGTTGGCCCTATAGTTCCCTTCAGGTCAGGAAATCCAACACTAGGAATGTCCTTTCATAACCAAGAAGTCAAGAACCAGTTCTTTGCCTCAGGTCAGAGGTGTTTGAAAAGAACAAAGAATAACTAATGACACAGTAATAACATAATAATTAGTAACTGATAATAACAGAGGGAGACTATGAGACTGGAGTTCCCTTGAGGTAAAGAGCCAGCAGGGTCACTGAAGCTTAGAACAGATAGGAGAAGAGTCCATTTGTCATCACGTGTAAGTAGCCCCTGATGAGCCAGCTTCAGAAACATAACTAAGAATTTTTCAGTTCAGGTCAAGTACTATAACCATGCCTAGGACAAATAGGATAAAGCACCCCCAGGTGATGAGGGACTAGTTGGGGGTAGTGCTGACTCATGGTAAAGACACAAAGACTCCAAAGAGAGGCCACTGCTGGGGAAACCACTATGCAGCATGTGGAGACAGTTAGGGAGTGAGGAAGGAGAAGGAACTCAGATAGTCGATAACCTTCTCATTTTATCCAGTTACTCTTTTAATAACTTCTTACTAACTTGCCAAGAGCATTCAGAGCCCTTCATAACCTAACCCACCTCGTCCTACTCCCACCCCCGTCTTCCCTGCTTTCCAGTCTTCTTATATATCTTACTCCCCACCACATACTCTTCATTCCAGTGACACTGGCCTCTTGGCTGTTCTGTGAAAAAGATCCTTTGTCTCTTAGCTCTAAGCATTTTCTCTCATTGTCCCTCCTGCCTGGAATGCTCTCCCTCCTCATCTCTGCCTCCTGGCTTCCTTAAAGTCCCAGCTAAAATCCCGTCATCTAAAGGAAGCCTTTCCCAACCCCTCTGATTCTAATATCTTCCCACTATTAATTATTTCCTATTTATCCTGTATGTAGTTTGTATGTATGTTTGCTTATTGTCTCCCCCATTAGATTGTGAGCTCCTTGAGGGCAGGGACTGTCTTATACATTTTTTTTGTATCTCCAGCACTTAGCACAGTGCCTGCCACATGTTTTTTGACTGACTATGATCAGTTCTCTTGCTTTTATGCCAATGAAGCTTTTGCCAGTAAAACTGGAATATTAATATTTATACTGCCTGCCTCACATGGTTTCCATGAAGAAAGTACTTTATAAATTTGGAAGTGCTTTACCGAGATACATTTTCGTTACTGTTATGTTGTTCTCTTTTTCATCATGTTTCAGATAGGAGTGTTCCTGGGACAAACTGCTGTTGAGAAAGTCCTAAACCATGTACTTTTTTCTTCCCAGGCACAATTCATGATGCGAGGTGAGGGTTTAGAAGATGTAGGTGGAGATGAGGTAAGTTTATTGCAAATATATAAACAGATGAATGAATGAATGAATAAATAAACAAACAAAGGAAGGGATAGATAGATGGATGGATAGATAGATAGATAGATAGATAGATAGATAGACAGACAGACAGACAGACAGATAGATAGATAGATAGATAGATAGATAGATAGATAGATAGACAGACAGACAGATAGACAGATAGGTAGACAGATAGATAGACAGACAGATAGGTAGACAGACAGATAGATAGATAGATAATAGATAGATAAATAGAGAGACAGATAGATAGATAGATGATAGATTGATAGACAGACAGATAGATAAGTAGACAGACAGACAGACAGACAGATAGATAGATAGATAGATAGATAGATAGACAGACAGGTAGATAGACAGATAGGTAGACAGATAGATAGACAGACAGATAGGTAGACAGACAGATAGATAGATAGACAGACAGATAGACAGATAGGTAGACAGATAGACAGACAGATAGATAGACAGATAGATAATAGATAGATAAATAGACAGACAGACAGATAGATGGATGATAGATAGACAGACAGATAAGTAGGTAGACAGACAGACAGACAGACAGATAGATAGATAGATAGACAGACAGATAGATAAGTAGGTAGACAGACAGACAGACAGACAGACAGACAGACAGATAGATAGATAGATAGATAGATAGATAGATAGATAGATAGACAGACAGATAGATAAGTAGGTAGACAGACAGACAGACGGATAGATAGATAGATAGAGAGAGAGAGACAGACAGATAGATAGATAGACAGACAGATAGACAGGTAGACAGATAGACAGACAGATAGGTAGACAGACAGATAGATGGACATATAGATAGATAGATAGATAGATAGATAGATAGATAGATAGATAGATAGATAGATGGTAGAACTGAAATAGATAAATAATTAGCTACAAGTGTAACCCCCAGTCAAAAGGACTCAGAACTGAGGGAAAAGAGGATTATTATACATTACTCCAGTTTCTGGGAAGGTCTGCTGGAATAAAGCCTATGAGTAGATAGCTGGACCTAAAGAGCTTTCATTTGCAAGGGTAATCATTACCCTCTTTCTCCACCACATTGGTGGTTCATGAGCAGACGTGATGGTAAATGTGTAACAATCAGCTCTCTAAAAAACAGTATGCATGACACAATTTAAAGTTTAATTTGCATTATTACCATTTTCTTCATCACTTTCTTAAGTGTAAACAATCAACAAAACAACGAACTAAGTTCATGTTTGTAGCATTTGCTCATTCCTGAGGTGTAAATGCTTACACTAAATTTGACAATGAGCTCTTTGGAGCTGATATGACCTGGCTCTTAGCACGTCCCTACATATAGAATATATAGAAATATCTACAGGGTATTCTGCAAGTCAGCCTGGGTGAGCCTCCAATTCCCTTTAGATAGTTATTGGTTATGGAACTTCAATGTATAGTTGAGAAGGGAGAAAAAATCTGATAGTGAATGTTATGTGAAATGAGATTTTATAAAGCATGGCATGTTGTGGGCAGATAGATATAATACTGTAAGGGAGTGAAACAATCCAGTTATCTTGACAGTTGGAAGTTGTTAGGGATGGTTCTGAAGAGAGGCAGACGAGAAGAGCAAAGGTAATGCACCAGGGGAACATGGAAGGATGGAGGGAGTCCAGGTCACAGGGAAGACAAATAAATAATAGAGCTTGATGGGCTGAGGCAGGTGGAGACACTGAAAATAAAGAACTGTGATCAGAAAGAGGAATTTCAGGTTTGATAATGGGATGAAATGAGACACTCACAGGTCACTGAACAGTTAACAAAAGGAGGTTTGCTTAGCCTCACCATAGCAAGGTTATTCAATAAAGATACTGCACTTCGTTTCAGTGTACTTCACTTTAGTGGACACAACTCTCTTATTTCAACATGGAAACACATCTGGTCAGCAGAACAGGGTGGTGGCGACTTGAGTAGTTTCCTCTTAGTTAACATCCACCAAATCTAAAAGGCACAGACCTCATGTTGGTAGGACATTTTATGCCCTTAGCTGACAAAAAAGCTATATCAATATAGCCAAAGACTACCAGGAAGTTGCTTCAAAGAAGGCACAGCTCTCCTATGCCAATCAAATACCAGATACGCCCTATTTTAGGGAAAATTTAACCTAATCCACACTGCATGGGAAAGGGGGAAACCCAAGTGAGACCCAAAACTCACTAAGATATTTCAGAAAAGATTTGAGTTCCTGGAATTACCCCAAATCCCAAGAGTTCTCCCCTGCAATCTTAAAATGACTAATCTCCAAACTCCTTTGTCCCAAAGTAGAAAATGTCAAGGTCCTCATACCAAGACCACCTCTCTCTTTTTACTCCTCTCTTTTTCCTTTTAGGAGACCCCCTGTTTTCCAGAGCTAAGGCCCAGCAAGCAAGCTGTGTCCTGAGCTTGGCACAACAATAATCTTTTTGTGCTCATCCTCTGGATGAACTCTGCCATAGTTAAATCACAGATTTGGCTCAAGCCGGTCCCAAGTGGTCCCTGAACTCAGACAAGGACCTGTAGGAACTATATTCTGGTCATGAAGCCCTGCTGTGAATAGACTTTTTCCATTAGGCAAACTTGTCTCATTGCTATTACCCCCTCATTGCAATGGTTGCACCTCACTGCCTGACTCTTTGTCTAGCCACGACTATATGTATCAAGGTTTAGCCTCAGTACTTTGGGTCTGCTTAGTCCTAGCGCAGATCCTAGCATGCACGTCTAGTTTCTCTTCTCCGATGGAGTAAAGAAGGCTTTTTGCTTATAACCTCTGTGAGCTCTTTGGTTTATTTTACTTTATTTGTCAGAATTAACAGTTGATGTAACAACCTCTGTGGCTCTTTGGTCACTAATTTCTGGAGTCTGATGGGTCCTATCACAGAGATATACAACACAAGAGATGTTCCAGAGTCGAGTTTGTGTGCTCTCTGTCGGCCCCTCGGCCTGATGCAATACACTATGGAAAGGTGAATCTTTATTTTGAGAGCCTCTGAATAGTGTCCCAGAGAAATGAGATGTAAACCGAGGACCTCATTTAGAGGTGACCAGAGAAGAGAAGGCTGTGGGGCTATAAAATTCTCCTTAGGAGCAAAAGAACTCCCTTGGCTACAGTGGAAGGTCTTACACGGGGCAGGACTTGGACAAATGGCACAGAAAAACCAGTTCAAATCCATCTTCAGACATTTACTGATTGTGTGACGTTAAGTAATTCAGTTAACCTCAGTTTCCTCAACTATGAAATGGGAATAATAATAACACCTGTCTTTCATGATGGTTGTAAGGAACAAATGAGATAATATTTGTAAAGTTCTTAGCATAGTTTCTGGTAAACAGAAGGTACAATATAAATGCTAGCTATTATTATGCAACTCTTTCTTAGGGAGTCTCCCTCTATCACCGAGATGGCATTATATCAATGGATTGGGGGGAGGGTAGACCTGTGACAAAAATAGGGTGTTGTCACCAGCTAGAGACAGAGGAGTGTTGACAAGGGGTGCTGCCAGCCTTCTGGATACCCCACTGAGTCTTGGCTATAGCACATGCCTCATATGACTGACCATATTCGCCAATATCACACTGATCTGTCTTTGATCCCACGTGAAGCACTGGGATATGTTCTCCTCACTTCTTCTTTTTGGTTCTCCACTGTCACCATCACTATCATCACCAAACGTAGCTCCTTTTAAAAGTCATCTACCAATCCCTAGGTTACTCTTCCTCCTTTCTCAAGGAGTCTAGTATCTGGCTCACAGTCTTTCTATCCTAATGCAACCCCCAGCATCTGGGGACTTCAATGTACATGTTGATGTTCCCCTTGATGACCCTGACATCCCAGTTCATCAGCTTCCTCAATTCCCATGGCTTCCATCTTCCTTCCATTTCTGATATGCAAAGAGATAGTAATATTGGTGATTATCCATGATTATCCCATCTCTGTGATCCAGGATTCTGAAGTTCCTCTTTCTGATCACAGATTTTTATTTTCAGTGTCTCCTTCTGCCTCAGCTCGCATAACCCTATTATTTGTCTTCACTGTGACGTGTAATCCCTCCATCCTTCCATGGTTCCCTGGTATATTACCTTTGTTCCCATCTGCCTCTCTTCAGTTTGGCCCCTATGGTTGATCAATTCAACCAATTAACAACCTATCATCATTACTCATGCCTTGATAAACCTCAAACCTAGATTGCATTTAGCATCCATTTTCTTCATTCCTACTCATGTACTAATGAATGCTCTTGAGAAAATCACAAAACTGTCCCAACCTCGTGCATTACAAATTTATGGTATGTAATATCAACTCAGCCTTACTGATATGTAGCAATTATTTTATTCCTCATTGTATAACTTTTCACAGTATTAAACTTCCTATCTTCTCAAACCTCTTACAGAATCTCCTATCCCTTCCCTCTCAGCAGAGAACTCCCTACTTTATTGAGAAAATAGTTCACCCATTATTATCTCTTCCTTCTCTCTAACTCTGTACTTCAAAAACCCTTCCCCATCATTCCCTCATTCTCTACTCTTCTGTTCTGGGCTCTGGTGAGGAGATAGGTGCTCTCCTTGACCCCAAAGGTAGTAGGGAGCCACTGGAGCTCATTGAGCAGCAGTGGTGTGGTCAGCCTTAGGAATATCACTTAGTGAACTGTATGAAGGATGGGATAACAAAGAGAGAAGCTTGAAAGGCTATTGCAACTTCATCATTTCCCCTTAGCCTTCTCTACTCCAGCCTAAGTAATCCTATTTTCTTTTAACCTTTTACATCATCATCATCCTCTTCCTCCTAGCCCTCATATACAAAGATCATCCCTCTGTGTAGTATGGATTGAATTGTATTTATATTTCTATTAATGATCATGGATTTGATTCGATTTCATCTGGTCCCCATAGTAACAATAGCAAATACTTGTGAAACAGCTGGACAGAGCTGGAAATATCTGCTGTCCTGGATCAGAGTGAAGCCAAGTGCGCTACATGAAGATGGAACATAAGCCTTGTCCACAGTGGTGATATTGGCAGCTTATGACCCAGCTTGCCTTTTCCCATAGGGCTTGTATGTGTATCTTCTAATCCTCTCACTTGTTCTACTCTGAGAGTTCTGCCCCCTCTACCTTCCAAATTAGGAATATCATCTGGATGTAGTGCTCCACTGAATGACCACCCAACTTGCCTTCAGTCTATCTTTCTACCATTATTATGCATGAATTTCCTTTGTGAACTCAATGATCCAGTCAAATTGACCTTACTCTTCCTCATGATAATTCATCTCTCATCTCTGTAACTTTGTACTGGCTCCTCATCTCATAAAATAAGCATTTCCATACTACAAATCTATTACGTATAACTCGCTATTCCTTTCAAATATATAATACATAAATAAATGTCTGTCTGTCTGTCTGTATATATATATATATATATATATATATATATATATATGTTCCCCTTTTTTCTCCTCTTCCCTTCTATGTGTCTACCATTACACACAAACATAGGAGTGTGTGTGTGTGTGTGTGTGTGTGTGTGTGTAAAATTGTTCTATACATACTACTATTTAATAATTCTTTCTCTGGATATAGATAGCATCTTTCTTTGTAAATCCTTTATTATTTTTTTAAATTAACTTTTGTTTATTTTTTAGTTTACATCATTCATTTCCACAAGATTATGAGTTACAAATTTTTTCCCCGACTTTCCTCTACCCACCACCCCAAAACAGTGATCCCAGTGTATACCCTCTCCCCCAGTCTGTGCTCTCCTATATCCTCCTCCATCACCCCGGTAGGGCAGGATGGATCTCCCTGCCCCAGTGCCTGTATATCTTATTTCCCAGTTGCATGTGAATAATAATAATTATTATTATTATATATATGTATGTATATGTGTTATTTTAAACATTTGACCTTAAAACTTTAAATTCTAGATTCTTTCCCTTCCTCCCTCATCACCCACCCCCACTGAAAAGACAAGCAATTCAATACAGGTCATATATGTGTAGTTACACAAAACATCTCTGCAATGGACATATTGTGAAAGACGGACTATATTTCCCTCCATCCTATCCTGCTCTGCACATGTTCTATTCTCTATTTTTACCCTGTCTCTTTACAAAGGTGTGTGCTTCTCACAACCTTTCCCCCCGCCCTGCCATCCTCTCCATCACCCCCCCATTCCCTTCCCCCCTACTCTCCTGTAGGGCAAGATACCCAATT
>JAQQSW010009303.1:0-13265 GCA_028646575.1 Pseudocheirus occidentalis
AATTCTGAAGGAATTATTCTCTTTAGAATGCTTTTGAGATTCTTTTTCCATCTGGGAAATTTGACTTTTTAAGGCATTCTTCTCCTCATTGGCTTTCTGGACCTCTTTTGCCATTTGAGTTAATCTATTCTTTAAAGTGGTGTTTTCTTCAGTCAGGTTGTTGACTCTCTTTTCATGATTTTCTTCCATCATTCTCATTTCTTTTCCCAATTTTTCCTCTACTTATTTGGTTTTCAAAGTCCTTTTTCAGTTGATGTATAGCTTCTAGGCATTCTTCAATTGTCTTGGAAGCATTTGGTGGGGGTGTTTGTGACTGTGTTGTCTTCCTCCCTTTCCATGCTTTGATCCTTTTTGTCCACAAAAAAGGATTCTAGAGTTTTATTGCTGTTTTTATTTTGCTTCTTTTTCCTCATGTTTCCAGTCAATTAATTGGTTGGTTTTTTAACTCTGTGAAACTTTGCTTCCAAGGGAGGAAGCTCTGTTCCAAATCACTGGGGTTTTCCCAACTGCCGGAGCTATTAGGTGGGGTGTTGTAAGTCCCCCCAGCTTTGGCTTACTGAAAGTGCTCCCCAGGACCACCACCCAAGACCACAATCCAGATGCAGGCCGCTCAGCGCAACAGCACTTGGCCCTGATCAATCTATTCAGTCCCCCTGTGGAGTCCACAGGGCAGGGACTCTGAAGCAGCCTGGTGGGGGCCGCCGCCGGTTCCAGCAGTTCTCTTCCACCACTGCTTCCTTGCCACGGGGCAGAATGGCCGAACTGCTTTACCATCCCCAAATTAATTTTCAAAGTTTTTTTTTTGGATATTGGATATTTAGAGGACTTTTAAGCCTTCCTAATCAAAAAACCACAGCTGACTAGAAAAAATTTGACATTCAAAGAAAAGATTTAAGAGAAGCAGAAAAAGGTAAACTTCAGAAGTCATGAAGGGCTTAATAATTCTAAACTATTTAAAAGAAATCTGCTTAGAGGTCATGTGTGTAAGCTGATGATTTTGGTATAATTTCAAAAAAAGAACTATGACCAAAGGACTATAAAAGTGTACATACCTTTTAGTCCTTCAAAACCACTACTAAGTTTATATCCCAGAGAGATGAGAGAAAAACTAAAGGGACTTATACAAAAATACATACTTATGATGAAGTTCTATCTTTCTTTAAGATTTGACAAAGGGTATGGTTTCAGAAGAACTTAAAAAGACTTACATGAACAAAATGAAGTGAGCAGAACATTCTATATAGCAACTGCTGTATTGTGACAGTAGTCAGCTATGATAGACTTAGCTACTCTGATCAGTACAGAAACTAAAGAATAATTTGCAAAGAAAAACTACTTCAAATAAATGATTTAATGAATGATAAAGCTAAATAAAAATGATTTGATGAGTACTTCTAAAATTGCAACAGCCAATAATTAATCGTCTTTTAAAATACCTATATATTAGAGTTAAAATTATAACATGAATGTGAAAACATGATTAATATAGTTATACATGACTGTTCATTTACCCCAGTACCCACTACTACACAACACATTGAAATCAATGAGGGGAAGCCAGACCTAGTAATATATTAGCTAAGAATATTGTACTCCTAACCATGCTGCGTGCCTCCTAAGAAAACAAGGATGAACTCCAGATACAGAATAGTTTGTGTGAGTGTGTATGTGTTTGGAGTGCATGCCGAATGTATTTTGATTGCTTGTGCATTTTTTTTAGAAGTTCCCCTTCCCTCAAGGTAGAAAAAGTAGATTTTTGTTTAATTTTTTAAAATTTAATTTAAAATAGACATTTGTGATATGAAAACAAAATATATTAATAAAAATTTATTTTAAAAAATAAGACCAGGGTTGGCTTCTCTTTATACAGCTGCAAACTTTTATTTTAAATATTTCTCTGTTTATTTATAATTTTTACAGTGAGTGTCTTTGTCCAGTTTCTCTTGAGAACTGAGTGATCAGTCATCAAGCCATTATGACTTGGCAATTGTAGGTAGTTACTCAGTGGTTATATACTAGGTATGAGGTCCCAGACAAAAATGAAAATAGTCCCAACCTCAAGAGCTTATATTCTGGCTCTTAGCCTAATATAGTTAGCCCTGGGACTTAATAATAGAACAAAATAGGGACAATAGAATATACCATAGTTTTGGCACTGTAATTCATTTTTTTTCTCTTCTTTTCTTTTTGAAGATCTGAATTGCCAAAATGAGCAGTCGCAAATCAAAAAACAGCAACCTAAAACATGGAGAGTGTATTTCACAGGTGAGTATATGTGTTGAAATTAGTGTGCATTTAAGAACATACTGTGTGACACATTTTTAGGTGATGTTGGAGATCCCAGCAAGAGAAATTGTGTGCACACAAATAATTTTAAGACACATGAGTCATGGACAGTTGTGTAGTATATTAAATGAGAGAAAATATATTTTAGAAGGCAAGGAAGACTCAGTGGAAGTGTTTAAGCTAGAACAAAATAAAAGTAGTTTATGAATTCTGAACTTTGTAATTCAAAGCATACAAGGATGGCATTAGCTTTTTTAGGCACATTTATGACCCAGTTTATGCATACTGAGATTCTCATTCACTAAAACACAGAAAATGTTTTTCATAGAAATTATCTAATCACTTCTCTACATTTTTTCAGATGAAATATCATCTAAAAAAATTGTCCTGCCTATATATTTCTGGATCCAAACTGTCATTAACATCTGTTAGTTATCCATCCCAGCTTTACACATGTTAAATGGTTAAGAAATACATAAATACTAAAATAAATCATATCCTTCATTTAAAACTGCTTCTTGACCTGCAAGAGCAAGTTGCTATATCTTAGTTACATTTCTCAACTTTCTGTGATGTGTGGCATGGAACAAAGTCACATAGCAGTATTTAATTTCCTGGTAATTTCTGTAATCCTGGTATGATTCTGCTTGTTAATATATCAGTATATTTAAGATTTTCTCAATTCCTCAATAGAGACAAAACTAAAGGTTCACCAAAATATTTTTTTTAATCTTCATAACAGTTTTTGAGAGGGCGGATGTTTAAAACCTGATGAATGCTCTCAGTTTTTGTAGGCACCATTAGGGTTATTTCTGAGAAAAGGTTTGGTATAGTCTTGAATTAAATAGTGAGTTTTATCGATAAAAATTACTTTTTCTCACAATGAGTGTTTATTCTTCAAAGAAGCATTCAGCAATTGTTGTTTTTCTAGTCTTGTTCTTATAGCTTCAAGAAACTTAACACCAGCGGAAAAATCATTCGTACTTACAGTTTTTGCATATTTTAACATTTGTTTTTATTCTGAACTTACAAATAAAATTAGTAAGTCAATGTAAATAGTTAATGAAGGGAATAATCATTCATATACTTCTTACTATGTGCCAAGCACTATGCTAAGCACTTAGCACAGCAATTCTCAACCTGTGGGTTATGTTCAATTTGTAACAATGAAAATACATCCTGCCTGTCAGATAGATTCATAACAGTAGCAAAATTACAGTTATGAAGTAGCAACGAAAATAATTTTATGGGTGGGGGTCACCACAACATGAGGAACTGTATTAAAGGGTTGTGGCATTAGGAAGGTTGAGAACCATCGCCTTAGCATATTATCTATATTAAATTATCTCTTTTGATCCCCACAATAGTGCTGAATGGTAGATACTGTTATTGTATGTTTTTATTTTCATTTTACAATTGAAGAAACTGAGGCAGATAGAAGTTAAATGACTTGCTCAGGATCACATAGCTAGTAAGTATCTGAAGTCACCTTTGAACTCATTTTTCTTGACTGTAGGCCCAGTACTCTATTCCTATACCATTGTGATGCCTAGGCAATAGGATAGAAAAAAGAGAATTACATGTGAGACTGCTTTTCTTTTTTAAGTATTAGATCATCCTGTTGCTTTCAAATCTGATCTTTTTGCTTCTTTCTGACTTTCTCTTCATTTTTAAAAAACAATCCTTCGTTGACTCACTTTTCTGTCCTCTCCACCCTCTTCCCCCTCTACCCATTAAAAATGAAACTCTTAGAACTAATACTTAAGTAAAATAAATTCCTGCATTAATTAGATACTGGCAGTGGAGTGTAGAAATCCATCTTGCCCTTAGAAAGGGGCAATTAGGAGAATATATAAGAGAAGGTAGATTGGGGAAAGGGGTATTCAATATGTTTCCCATCTTGGGGTGGGGGTCAGGGAAGAGATGGGAGGGAAATGTACAACTCAGAATCTTTGGGAAATCAATGTTAGAACTTAAAATAAATTTTAAAAATTATAAATCCCTATATTGACTCTCTACAAAACTATATATGTCTTATTTGTATTTTGAGTTCATCAACTCTCTGTTAAGAGGTGGTTAGCAAGTCATTTCCCTTCATCGAAACCATAAAATTTTAAACATAAGAAAGAGCAATGAAACCCAAAGCACAGCTGACAGAAGTGGGAAAACTTAACTCCTCTTTCATCTCATCACGATCAGACTTTCTGGCAGCATGTACAGGGTAATTGTGGGAGTTGTATATGTTTGCACACATTGTGTGTTTGAGGAGGGGGGTGATCAAACCTCTCTCCAAATACAAAAAGATTGTTAGACAAGGAGGCATGAGTGGTAAATATTGAGCTTCTACCACAATCCAACATTGACATTCAGCCTTCAAAAGGGTCACTGAGACCTGTCCTAAAATGCAAGCAGAGACATATAACTGAGTAAAGAAAATTGATACAGATACTGAACGCTAGAACATAGAGGCTGGATTCAACTGTAAGTGAAATTAAATTAAGCTTAAATATGCCTCTGGATGACTATTAATGAAACTGCACAAATAGAACTTTAACAGTGGCAAATAACTAACACTAAAATGTTTTCTCAGTTGAGCTTCCTACCAGTTCCTATATTCCTTCAATCTTGACCTATTATAGGGAGCCTTTCCCAATCCCTCTTAATTCTGGTGCCTTTCCTTGGTTAATTATTTCCTATTTATCTTGTGGGTAGCTCGTTTGTAAATATTTGTTTGCTTATAGTCTCCCCAATAAATAATGAGCTCCTTGAGAGCAGGGACTGTGTCTTTGCCTTTCTTTTTAACCTCAGTGCTTAGCACAGTGCCTGGCATATATAGTAAGCACTTAAAAGATACCTATTGAGTGACTGACAAGAAAACTGAGACTCAGAGTGGTTAAATGACTCTTCCATGGTCACAGATCCAATAATTGTCAGAAACTATAATTGAATTTAAGGCATCTTTACCACAGGTTGTCTTAAGTTAAGCATCCTATTAGCTTACAGTGGGGTTCTCCAACCCTCATATACCTTACTTCATTTCAATAAACACTTGTTGAGGTCCATAGAGAGCTTGTATCTACTGTATTCAGAAGTATGTATTTTAGGGGGAGAAAGTTTTACTAATATTTCCTCCCAGGTTTCATGAAGCTCACAGCCTAAGAAGGATAATGAAAAAATGACAGGCATCAGTAAATGCATTAGAAAGTAGCTGAGTACTATGTAAGGGGGCAGCTAAGTGATGTAGAGGAAAGAAGGCTGGATCTGGAGTCAGGAGGACCCAAGTTCAGGTCCAGTCTCAGATCTTGTTAGCTATATGACCCTGGGCAAGTCATATGACCCTGTTTGCCTTAGTTTCCTTATTTGTAAAGTGAGCATTAGAAGAAAATGGTAAATCACTCCAGTATCTTTGTCAAGAATACCCCAAATACAGGATATGAAGAGTCAGACACTGCTGAAACTATTGAACAATAACAACAGATTTTGTGATGGATTACAGCAGAAGCTGGGAGGATCAGTAAAAACTCTATGTAGAGTAGAGGTTCTTAATCTGGGTCCCATAAATTTAAAAAAAAAAAATTATAACTGTTTCAGTATAATTGGTTTCCTTTGTAATTGCATATATTTTATTTTATTCATTTAAAATATTCTCGAGAAGTTGATTGGCTTTTTCTAATGTTAGGGTTCTTCTCATTCACGACAGTCTTTAAGCAGTCAAATCTGTTACTTCCTTCAGTACCCCAGATATAGTTCTTTCAGGACTAGTAATTTTAATTCACTGAGGGCAAAAATTATTCTTTTGCTAGCCTTCATTTGTTGGGGTATGAAAGCAAAACTATTTTTGTTATGTTCTTTACTATTCAGAAATCAGTTTGCTTGGGAGAGAACACAACAGCCAAATAGGAGTTGAGTAGTTCTTATCTTAGCTTCCCTGAGCACAACAGTCTTTTCCCTTTGATCTTTTTGCCCTCAGTTTAACTTTAAAAGTCACGTTTTATTCTTAGAATTCTGGGTTTATTTGTAGTATTAGTGCTCTGATAATTCCTGTTATTGGAGTCTACTACATTTTAGTATTCTTCATCATTATTCGAGGTTTTTTTGTTTTTGTTTTTGTTTTTTAATTTTCCTAATCCCTTGAGCCCATTCCATTAATAGAATTTTAGGCCTGAGCATCCTATATAATCCTTCTCTAAAACCTTTTAAACCTGCCTCCTCAGCTCTAGAGTATATATTAGACTATAGTTATTATATTTTCTCACTTTGTGATGAAATATAGAATAGAAAGATTGATTCTATACCCTTACTTTAGCAACTTCCTGTTTGATTAGATTAAAGTCCAAAACAGCAGTACCCTTTGTTTTTTCCTCCACCTTTTGAAGAAAGCTGAGGCTAAGAGCATAGGAATTTATATGTTAGGTGTTCTTGCCACTGTGTAATGCCAGTCTAGATTTAGAAACGATTGTGAAGCCTCTTATCTAACAGACTAAAGAATTTGGACCTTGATCTTTAGGCAGTTGAAGTTAAAGAAAGAGCAGGTAAAGGCTTCAAAGACAGGGAGTAATGTGATAAAAAGTTATCCTTTAAGAAGATTTAAGTGTTCCACTATTGATAATGGTCAAAAGACATGACCAAGCAGTTTTCAGATGCAGAAATTAAAGCTATCTATAACCATATGAAAAAATGCTCTAAATCACTGTTGATTAGAGACATGCAAACTAAAAGAACTCTGAGATACCACCTCAAACCTATCAGATTGGTTAGTATGACATAAAGGGGCAATGATAAATGTTGGACAAGATGTGGGGCGCTGATGCATTGTTGGTGGAATTATGAAGTATTCTAGCCATTCTGGAGAGCAGTTTGGAACTATGGCCAGAAAGCTATAAAACTGCATACCCTTTGAACCTAGCATTGCCAATACTAGATCTGTATCCTAAAGAAATCATAAAAAAGGGAATAGAACCCATGTGTGCAAAAATATTGTAGCAGCTCATTTTGTGGTGGCAAAGAATTAGAAACTGAGGGCATGTCCATCAACTGGGGAACTAGAGAATGGTTGAACAATTTATGGTATATAAATATAATGGACTATTATTGAACTATAAGAAATGATGAGCAGGCAGATTTCAGGAATGCCTAGACAGATTCCTGAACTGATGCTGAGTGAAGTGAACAGGACTGGGAGAACATTGTACACAGTAACAGCAACATTGTATGATGATCAACTGCCATAGACTTACCTCTTCTTGGTAATGCGATGATCCAAGAAAGTTCTATAGGATTCATAATGGAAAATGCTATCCACATCCAGAGAAAGAACTATGGAGTCTGAATGTAGGTCAAAGCATACTTTTTTCACTTGTTTTTTGTTTTTTCTTCTTTGTGCTTTTTACCTTTTGTTCTGATTCTTCTTTCACAAAATGACTAATGTAGAAATGTTTAATATGATTGCACATGTATAACCTTTACTAGATTGACTTGCATCTTGGGGAGGAGTGCAGGGAGAGATATGTGATTGGAAAAATTAAAATACATTTTTTTTTTGAATAAAGATTTAAGGGGTAGCATTGTACACTGTAGATTGAATTGGTCAGGAAAGTGGCAAGGATAGGTTGAAAGCATTGTAACCATCTACAACACATGAGTGGTGGCAGTGGTCATATGAATGGCATTATAAATTCATAATACTGTGAAGAAACAAGAGGTAGGATTTGGTGTTTAAAGTAAGAAGAAGACACTGTTTAAAAAACCTGACTTTTTGAGTTTTCTCAATGGAATTGTGTTGGTAACAGTAATAGAGCTTGTTTATTACCGTGGTAATAAAATGGCTAATACTGTGATAAAAGAAGCCTAGGCAGGGCCTCATTGATACTTAAGAGTGACAAGGAAAATGCCTCTGAATGGTATTCACGGTAATTATGTGGGCATCATTTTAAAAATTTGAGATTGTTAATATCTTATTTCAAAGGGGGATTCATTGAGTAAAAGCAATGGAAATCTGTAGAGCTGACATGCAAGATTCACTGGACATTAAGAAGAAAACATCCATAAGAATGTAGAATGAGCAGTGATCAGGCACAGAAAACTAGAGCAGAAAGTATTCTCTGTCCTCAACAAGTTTAAAACTGGAATAGAGGAGACAGTACATGCCTACATATGTATATACATGCACATACACACATACATATAAGTTACATAGAGAGTAGATAGAAGACATTATAAGAGACAGGTATTCTAGGCAAGGAGGATAGCCATTGAAAAGAAATGAAACTAGAAAATGGAGAAATATGTGAGAAACGGCAGACAGGCCAATATGACTGAACTGTGTTGTGTGGGAAGGGAAATAATGTGTAAGAAGATGTGAAAATAGAGAATGGGGCTAGGTGGTGAAGAATTTTAAAAACCAGAGTGGCATACATTTGATCCTGATGGTAATAGAGAACTACTAAAGTTAATGGAGCACTTTTTAGAAAGACTACTTTGATGCCCTATGGAGAATGGATTAAATCAGGTAGAAACTTGAAGCAAGTGGACCAGTTAGTAGGATGTTGTAACAGTCCAAATGAAACTTAATAAGCAGTTAAACTTGGTGGTAACCGTTTGAGGGGAGAAAAAAGGATGTGTACAAAAGATGTCATGAAGGTGGCAACACTATTTGGATCTATGTGATGAATGAAAATGAAGTTGACTCCAAGGCTTCAAACCTGGACAATGAAGGCTGGTGATGCCCTCAACAGTAAGCAGTAAAGAAGTTAGGTAGAAGAGTGGATTTGGGGAAAAGATGGTAATGCCAGGCCTTTTGCTAAGTGTTGGAGTTATAAGAAGAGGCAAAAGACAGTCCCTGGCCTTAAAGAACTCACAGTCTAATGAGGGAGACAAAATGTAGAGAAATATGTACAAGTAAGCTATATACAGGATAAATAGTTAATAATTAACGGAGTCAAGGCACTAGAATTTAGAGGGATTGGGAAAGGCTTCCTGCCTTGCCTGATAGCCTTTTAATCAGTACTTGAAAGAAGCCAGAGAGGGCAATAGCCGAAGATGATGAGGGAGAACATGCCAAGTATCAGGGACAGTTAGAGAAGATGTCTAGATGGAATGTCTTGGTCTAGGAACAACAAGGAGGCTACTGTCACTGGTTTGAAGAGTACATAGGGTGGTTTTAGGAGGATGTATGAAAAAGACCAGAAAAGTGAAGGGTTAAGTTATGAAGGGCTTTGAAAATCATGTAATTTTTTTATTTGGCCTTGAAAGTAATAGGGAACCACTGGACTTTATTGAGTGCTGAGGTGACTTAGTCAGACCTGTGCTTCAGGAAAATCACTGTGACAACTGAATAGAGGATGAACTGGGCAGAGACTTGTGGCAGACAGACCAAACAGCAACCTCTTTCCATGGATAGGGAGATTGGGGCAGTATCAAGAGGAATGGGTGCATATTTGAGAAATGTGGGAAAGGTGAAATTATCAGGCCATGGTAATATATTGGATATGGGGTCAAGATAGAGTATGGCTAGATAATGAGGAGTCAAGTGACGCCTAGTTTGGGAGCCTGAGTGACTGGGAGGATGGTGTTGCCCTCTACAGTCAGTAATTGGGAAGGTGAGGTAAGTTCTATTTTGAATGTTTTTTTTTTTTTAATATCTGCTGAACATTCATTTTTGAAAAGCATGTGGCTACGTGACATTCAAAGTCATTGGGAGCCCCTGGAGTTTTATTGAGTGGGGAGATGACATGGTTAGATCTGTGCTTTAGGAAGATCCCTATGGCAGCTGAATAGAGGATGAGCTGAACAGAAACTTGTGGCAGACAGACCAAATAGCAATCTCTTGCAGTAATCCAGGGTTGAGGCATGGTAAGGAGACTTAAGAATTTGGGAGCTGATAGGTTCACCAGGTGAAAAAGTAAAAGGGAGAAAAGGAGAGGGACAGAACCATGTGGGACACCTGTGGCTAGAAGATGTGATCTGGATCTGGATCAGGATCCAGCAAGGGATACATTAAAGGACCAGTCAGATAGGCAGAGAACTAGGAGACAGGTGTCCCGAAAATCCAAAGGTAAGAGAGTATGGAGGAGAGAGTGATCAACAGTGTCAGAGACTGGATTTGGCAACTAAGAGTTTATTGGCATCTTTGGAGAGAGAGTAACTTTGGTGGAATAAGAAGGAAGCTGGATTGTAAGAGAGTGAGAGGAGAGAAATTAGAGGATCTAGCTGGGCTTTTCTGGCAGTTTAACTGTGATGGCCAGAAGAGAAGTAGGATGACAGCAGGATTAGAAGGATCAAGTGAGGGTTTTTTAGGATGACAAGACATTGGGAATGTTTTGTCAGCCGTTGGGAAGGAATCAGAGATTGAAAGTAAGTGCTAGGGACGGCTAGGTGGGCAAGTGAATAGAGCACTGGCCCTTGAGTCAGGAGGATCTGAGTTCAAATCTAGCCTCAGATACTTAATACTTCCTACTCATGTTGCCTTGGGCAAGTCACTTAACCCCAATTGCCTTGCCTTGCCCCCCTCCAAAAAAAAAAAAAAAAGAAATGAAGATGATGTAAAAACTAAGGATGTTAATTTAAAAAAAAATTTTTTTTAAAGAAAGAAAGTGCTAGAATGGGGGTGACAAAGTGGGGAATCTGTTGAAGGAGACAGAATGGAATTGGATTGCTTGAGCAGGTAAATGGGGTAGGCTTGTTAAGGAGCAAACATCTTATTGTGTGAAACAGGTAAAGGAGGAGATGTTGACCAAAGTACATGTGTGACATGAGATGAAGATAGGAAAAGAGGGAGCTCGTGATGAAGGTGAAGCTTTTTTTTTTTCTGTATGGGCTTCAAGAGAAGTTTGAGGACAGATGAAAAGATTTTGGAGGAGTAGATTAGGGGAATGGCATAGTAAGTTGATCAGGGAGGTATAGAAAGATTGCCTAGCAGCAGTGAGGGCCGAGTTAAAGGTTGTGGAATTTTCTTCATCTTCAATCAGCAGCATGTGTGTAGGAATGAAGGTGGCTAATGGTGAGAGAGATCCCTGGGCTAACACTTAACTGGGTGATATAAGGGGGATGGGGAAACTAGAGAGGAGGTGTAGAATTGAATTTCTTCACTTAGTGGTAAAAGATGAGTTCTGTTTTAGACATATTGAGTGAGAGATCTGTTTATGGGATGTCTAGTTTAAAATGTCCAGTTAACAGTGATGCATGATGGCATCCTGGGGCAGGTAGATGATGCAGGAGATAGAATGCTGTGCCTAGAGTCCAGAAAACATGAATTCCAAGCAGGCCTCATACTTACTAGCTGTGTATCCCTGGTCAAGTTACTTAGCTCTTCTTCTCCTCAGTTTTCTCATCTGTAAAATTGGGGTGATGATAATAGCATCTACCTCCTGGATTGTTGTGAGGATCAAATGATGTTATTTTTGTAAAGTGTTCCACAGAGTGCCTGGTACATTTTATACACACACACGTCTACGTCTGTATCTATATCTGTATCTGTCTATATGTTTATTGTGTTATTCTTGTCATATAGATCTGGGAATCATCTTTGTAGAGGTCATATTCGTAAGTAGCATGGATTTTAGTGTGTGTAAAGTGGATTTTTATTACTATTTTTTAAAACTTCATTTTCCCAGCATCCACAGCCATAACAATCTCTTGTTCCCAAGCATTAGATATGAGTTCTCATAACTATGGTTCAAAACATCTCCACCACACTTGTGTAGCATTATGTAATGATAAATAATATAAACTTTCACTGCCACTGCACAAGGAGATACAGGGATGGGGTCGTGTAAACTTGTGAAGCCATTGCTATCTGTTGCCCCTATAAAGCAAGTGGGCAGTGGACAGTGAATGGGCAGCTTTGGGGTTGGATGCATGAATGCTGTGTGTGCCTCAACTGGCTCCTTTTGAGGCTTGGGAGGGGGGGAACTTTAGGGTTGAGTAGATAGAAGTTGTGTGTACCTTGATCCACCCCCATCAAGGCTTAGGGGAAATATGTGTTGTTTTTTTTCAACTGGCCCCCATTGAGGCCTGAGGGGATTTAGGGGATGCACAAGCCAGCCCTCTGGGAGAAGCATGATTAGAGAATACTGTGGGTATTTGTCCTCCCATTATCAGCAATCCTCTTCAGAGAAACTAGACTAGAATAAAGTAAGATTATTAACCACTTCTTCTTGTCTTTCCTGTCTGATCAGATCAAGAGTGAACCTGAGCTAGCAGCCATCCTGTATGCTGTGTTTATTTGTCTTACAATACTGAACCCTTTTCAGGGTTGAGATATCTCTAAGTGAGTGAATATAGAGAGAAAAGAGGGCTTAGAACAGAACTTTGGCAAACACCCAACATATTGGGCATGATATGGATAAAGTCCCAGGAAGGTAAACTTAGGAATAGTCATAGAGGTAGGAGAACCAAGATAAGGTAATGTTAAAAAAAAAATCTTCATGTGGACTTCCAGGGGTGGAGTCGAGATGGCAGCATAAAAGCAGCAGGGTCCCCACACAGCCACCCTATATACCCATAGAATGTGACTCTGGACAAGTTCTGGGACTGTCAAACTCACAGGGATGCAGGGAGCACATCTCTCCTGGGAGGTGGCTCAGCAGCAGGGGATCATCTCAGCAGCCTGAAATCAAAAGGTGGCCAAGCCCCAGGGCAGTCAGGAGGTGAGCCCAGCCTCAGCCAGTCTAAAAGAGAGAAGATCTACAGCCTCCAGCAACTCCACATCTACCAAGGTGTGAAAAATAGGGATTATAGAAAGGCATCTCAGCAGGAGGGGCTCATCCCACATGCCTGCAGGCCAGCAGCCAAGACCAGCCCAGCCTGAAACCTCCATGCAGCCAGGCTCCAGGACAGCCAGGAGGAGCCAAACCTCCCAAGCCACAGCATGAGTCTACTTCAGAGAAGATCTAAAGCACCTCAAGCAATCTTCACATCTACTAAGCCAGGATTAGAGGTCAGTGAAAGTGAATGAAGCTTTCAAGCTAAATTTGGGGGAG
>JAQQSW010009304.1:0-13265 GCA_028646575.1 Pseudocheirus occidentalis
TGTATTGTCTTCCTCCTGTTCCATGCTTTGATCCTTTTTGTCCCCCAAAAAGGAATCTAAAGTTGCATTGCTGGGTTTGCTTTGCTTCCTTTGCCTACTCATGTTGCCAGTCAATTACTTGACTTTTAGGTTCAGAAGAACTCTGCTTTTAGAGGGGAGGGCTCTGTCCCAAATTGCTGGGGTTTTCGCCACTGCCAGAGCTATTAGGAGGCCACTGTTTCTGCAGCTCCCACCAGCTTTGGCTTACTGAAAACACACCTCATGACCACTACTACCAAAGACTGTGATCCGATCCAGGCAACTCAAGGAAAGGGCGCTTAGCCTCTGAATGATTGCTTGGGGCCCCTGCAGCCTGCAGGCCAGGAGCTTCTGAAGCAGCCATGTGGAGGTGGCTGTAGAGACACTGCTTCAGCCACTCTTAGCTCTTGGGTAGTCAGCAGGACCCTCTCCCCCAAATTTATCAGAGTTCTACTGACCTTTCATTTAGTCCTTCTTATGGGTTGGTAATTCTGGAAAATGCCACACCGCGGCTTGTTCTGGTGGCCCTAGGGCTCCAGCTGCAGGTTCATGCAGTGCTGGTCTGGGCTCCCAGCACACTGCAGTGAACTCCTTCCCATCTGCCTGCCCAGCTGCCTTCAGTGGGAGCTTTCATACTCCGTCATTTTGTGAGTTATGGAGCTTTAAAATTTGTTTAGAGTCATATTTTATAGGTATTTCAGGTGGTTAAGGGGAGAGCTGCAGAGTGTTGCTGCTTCTATGCCACCATCTTGACTCTGCCCCTCTGAGTTCCAAATTTTCTTCCTCCTTTCCTCACCTCCACTCTCCCTAAGACAATTATACATGTTATACATGTACAATCATATAAAATATTTCTGTATTAGTCATGTTGTGAAGGAAGAGACAGATCAAAAGAAAAAAGCCACAAAAAAAAATAAAATGAAAATGGTATGCTTCAATCTCCATTATCTGGATGTGAATAACATTTTTCATCATGAGTTCTTTGGAATTGTCCTGCATCATTGTATTGCTGAGAACAGTGAAATCATTCATAGTTGACTATCATACAATATTGCTGTTACTGTGTATGATGTTCTCCTAGTTTTGCTCACTTTGCAAGTCTTAACAGGTTTTTCTGAAACCTGACTTAACAGTATACATCAGTAACTTCAAAGCAAATTTGGTATTAGGAAAGGGTAAAAATATATATATATATATATATATATGTATGTATGTATGTATATATATTGGAAGATATTGCTAAGGAGTTTAAAAAGAGGCTAAAGAGTGAGAGACCATGCAAAAGCTTCACACCTGTTTATCAGGAATATTGTCTTCAAAACCAAGCATCATTGCCCATACCCTAATGCTGCCAGGAAGGCTGAGGTGGATGACTTGAGCTTAAATATCCTGGCAGCAGCAGACTAAAGCTGATCAGGTGTCCATACTAAGTCTAGCACCAATATGAGCCCCAGGGGAGTGGCGGTTGCCTATGGAGAGGCAAGTTAGCCTAGGTCAAAGCCGGGGCAGTTCAAGTTCTCTGCTTATCAGCGGTGGGATGGAGCCCATGGAGGGCCGCCATATTACTAGTATGAGTGAAATAGGGAAACAGTCTCAAAAAGGGTGGAGTGTGGGTATGGAACAAAAATCACCAAAAAGTCTGAAAGAGAAATTTATTTAATCTTACTCGTTACAGGTGTAGAAATCGTATCAATCAGTTGTGTACGCAGGTCTTTGATTTAATAGACAGCGATAAAACTATCAAGTTGGGAGAGTAAATGAAAATGAGAAAGCAGCAGGCAATAGAATAACTCTGACATTGTCTTTGAGTAAGCTGTTGGTGCTTAAAAAGGGGGGGGAGGGTAGACTATATTAATAGAATCAGCACGTATTACCACAATTTCCAAAGGAGTTTAACTGATGTAAATCAATTGACACAACAAAGAGACCAAAGGAATTACCAAAAAGAAAAAAAAAAGCCCTTAGTGTCCTTAGCTCCCGCGTCTTATACCTTCACATTACTGTGGCCACACAGGTATTGGCTCTATTCCATCTTACCATCACTTGGGGGTGTGACCACTATAATCAAGAATGTCCTTTCAGACACACTACCTATCATTCTGTCTTTCTCTATACCTTACTCCTGGTCTATTCTTCCTTAATAGGATTTCCAGTCTTTCCACCATTCTGTCTTCTTCCAGGCTATTTATCCTTGTTCTGACCATGACCCTCTTGTTAACTACTTGACTCTACTATCCTCTACTCTCAAATCTCTTGCCCTCTGTCCTTTCACCATTCATGCCTTGTTAAACCCCAAATCTCTTAGTCCCATAGTGCTGAACAATGCTGAAAATAACACAAACTAGTCACTAGGTCCACTACAAAATTGTTATTTAATCTCAACTATACCCTCACTGCAACAAGTCAATTCTTTTCTATTTCCCTAATTGATTCTCTCACTCCCCACAGTTTTAAGGATGTTCCAAGCCTTTAATCTTCTCTGCTCAGGCCTTGAACGACCCATCTTCCTATCATCTCATCAGGGGACCATCCCTCATTTTACTAGGGAAAAAAAAAAACAGGCCATTCACTTTGAGCTTCCTCCTTATCCCTACTCTATCTGTTAAAAAAAAAAAAAAAAGCCCTTGACATCGTCCCCCATTCTTTTACTCCAGTCTTTGATGAAGAGGTAACAATTCTTGTTCCGGCCAACCCCGTTATGTGAACCATGATCCCATCCATTCTCATCTCTTCCAGCTGGTTGTCCCTGCAATAATCCCGCTGCCTCTAAGTTTAATTTCTTCCTTTTCTACTCTCCACATATACTCAGACACATCCAGGATTCTTTCTCCTTTAAAACAAAACAAAAACACTTTTACTCAACTTTACTGGCTTCTCCATTTCTTGTCCTGTTATCACCTCCCTTTCTCAAGCAAACTCAACAAATTGAAACTGCTCCATCCAAAGTTACCAAGGATTTCTTAAGTGTCAAATCCCATTTCTACCCCCTCCGGCTTCGTCCTTCCTGACCTCTCTGAAGTACAGTACCTGACATGTGGTCAGTACCGACTGATTAATTGGACACTGACTTAGCCAATAAACATTTGTTCATGGCCAAGTAGAGAGATGTAACAAATGGACACTGTTTTAAATTGTAAACTGTTTACAAAATCTTGCCTAGAAACATGATGGGATATTCTGAATAGCATCACCTCTTAAAACATTGAGAAATAGTGTAGGGGAAACAGGTATACAAACCGAATTAAACCAGATCATCCTGAGAGTATTTAAAGATCAAATTAAGTTTTATTTATTTATAGATTAAAATTAAATTAAGCATTAAGGTTGCTGGGAAGACAACAAATCACTGAAGGATTTAAATTTTTTAAAATTGATTTGTTTATTTATTTTTAATTTACAAGATTTCATTCCACAATCCCTTGAATTTCAGATTTTCTCTCCTCCCTCCTCTCCACTCCCCCCCATGGGGCATACAATTAAGTATGGGATCTGCAAATACTTACACATTGGACATTAGTCTGGTTGTATAGAAGAGCTGTAACCAATGGAGTGAACAATGGGAAAGAAGAAAGAAAACCAAACATGAAAAAGAACGCTAGCATGTAGATTGCTTCCACTGAAGGATTTTTAAAATGTGTCATAACTATAGAAAAAAAATTTTTGTCATCAATGGAATCACCTCATTTAGACTCTAATATATATACAATTTTCTAAGTGAGAAAGTAGAAAGGGTGATAAGACAAAGGAAGACAGAAGGAAAAGCTATATATGGAGGAGACCTGTGCTAAAATTGTTACTTTTCTCAATGTATTGAAAGATTGATTTTCAAGATTTCTGAAAGAGAAGATACCAAGTACTTTAAAAATATTATGGATATTATTACTATCTCTCCCCCCCCCAAAGGCAATAAAAACCCAGTAACTACTGAGACTATTCCTTCTTTCCCATCTCTACAAAATCTTATTTTCAGAATGATCTATACAAATATTGAGGGATTTCTTAATGAGATTATATGAAGAAGACAGGCTTTCACAAATGGTATTCTAAAGCAACCCTCTTCTTTACAGTCACACAGATGACTGAAAGGTATAAAGAATACAGTCCACCATAGTGTTCTTTGTTTATTATAAAAATATATTTGAGTCAGTAGAGCCAAATTCTCTCTTAAAGGCTCTCCTTCAGTAAGGTGTCTCTCCTACATATGTTAAAACCATAAAATTCCTTGTAAGATACAACAACAGAGAACTTTGTTCAACCCTCTGATCATAAATGTCAAGCAAAGCATAAAGCAGGGAAATATATGCTCACCAAAGGTATTTACCACTGTTATGGATGATGTCCAGGACAGAGTCCAGTTGGAAGAGGGATTCACTGTAAATGGTGACATTGAACATTGCAGAGACCCCTAAATGAGATTCACAGTCACTTAAGAGAATCCAGTATAGAAGAAAAAAAGTGGATGAAGAATGTCTGTTGTCCTAACTATGACTTTCAGTTCGATGTATAATCCATAGAGCTCATCTATTAGTACATATATCTCAGCCAAGTGCAGCTGAAGAACAATGAACCAGGCCCAGCATTGAATGGAAAAAAGAGAACAGGCTAGATTGCATTTGGGAAATTGTACATTGCTTTTTAATGATCCCAAGTCTCTCCCTGAAACAAAAACCATCTTTTACAAAGCAATATCCTTTGAGGGATGCTATATGGCTATGAGTTGCAGAATACTGGAGTCTTTCAAGAATTATAGTTATGGGTCACCCACAGGTCAATGGAGAATTGTATGGGAGGCTTCAACAATCCATAGTAAATTAACAACGAAGAATTACACAGAAGAATCCTTGACTGGCTGAAGAACAAAACTCCTCTCCCTGACATCTGCTATGTGATTCCCTCTTGACCATCTATCACAACCCTAGACCCTCCCACAATGTACCACTCAAGACCCACCCACCCCTTTCACTATGCCTTCTGTTACTCTCACTCTATAATGAATAAATTTCTTCATCTAAGACCTCTTCTTCTCTTTCTCCTTCCGCATTCTGGAGCTCATGACACCTGGCTGCTTCTGGATAGCATTCATCCTATCTAACTCTCATACCTCTCCCTCCTCTTACCCCTAGTTCCAACCAACTAGTCTTGATGAAGGAATTGGAATAATGGTTCCTTGCTGACACTTCCAGATATTACTCAGCAACATCTCTTTTAAAGTTCACTATGTGTAGATTTATCATCCATTCTGGACATTGGTGGCTATTATCTCTTGAACTGTAGCACATTTTCCTCTATAAAATTTAGTGAATAGCTCAGTCTCTCCTCCCCAACTCCTGCCCTCAGACAAGGAGAATTCAATACATATTTACACTCCTTCAGAATGCATGACTCTAGTTCCCCCAAGTCTTCTAGGCTTAAAAAGTATTGTGTAGAATTATTTTCACTTTTGCCTTGCCAAATGTAAAAATTATTCTGACATAAAATCAAGATTAAAACACACACATCAACTTGTAGGTTGCATCTGGGATAGACAAAAGTAGATAAATTTGCATTAAAAGGAAAATGACCTTATTAATGTGTGCGAAGCAAAACTGTCCAAGGAAGGTTTTGAAGAAATCATAAGACACAAAAGCTGTTCTTTTGTGCCCTGCGTGTTGGTCACATGGAAACAACATGGAGTCTCAGTCCTTGTGTACAGGACCAGGAACGATGATGAAGTTCAGCTAAAATCTCTCCTCTAAAAAGATCAGATTGCTTTTGAATCAATATAGCTTAACTTGAAGGCACTTTGGGGACCAGAGAAACAGCTACAAATTTGTTCTATAGAATCTTTGTGAGGGAAAACAGTGTCTCCTTTGGCCTCAGATTTACTGCTGTATTCAATCATGATAAATAGATTAAATCCAACCTATTAAGATGGGAGCCAAGTGCCAAACACCATTTCTGGAGAAGTGGACAGAGGCCAAAGGAGTGGCTGACAGATGACTTGTTGCCACCTCCAGCCACGAATGGGCAAAACATGGCCTGTTTTAATTTGGCTGACAACTAGCTTTCTCTTTTGATTTCGAGGGGTTTAGAAACTGTTCCCCATTGGCTATGTCTGCCCTTTAAACGCAAGATTCGTCAACTTGTGCTTGTTTTGTTCTTTCAGTCTGCCTGGTATTTACTGAGCATCTGTTGTGCTGCTGACCCAGCTTTGGAATCCCTTTCACACACTACCTTCTATTATATATAATAGTGGCTCGGGTGCTTGTCTGAGCTTCTCTCCCAGACTGCAAGCCTCTGGTGGGTGGGCACCATATCTAATGCTCTGGTTTCACCTGATTCCTGTGTGTGAATGTGTGTGTGTGTGTGTGTGTGTGTGTGTGTGTGTGTTCTAAGGAGACACTATCAACTACAATAACAATAATAATAATACCATTTATATTATATAGATTAAATAATATAAATTTATAAATGCTATAATTTTATATTATATAGATTATATAATATAAATATTATATTATATAGAGACTCCTATGTGCCAGTCACTATGCTAAGCATTTTACATACATTATGTCATTTGATCCCCACCACAACCCTGGGAAGTAGGTGCTCTTATTATCCCTATTTACAGTTGGGAAACTGAGGCAAATAGAGATTTGGATTTGCACAAGGTCACACAGCTAGTGTCTGAGGCTGGGTTTGAATTCAGGTTTCTTCTCATCTTTCTGAGCTCAAATCTGGCCTCAGACACTTACTGGCTGTGTGACTCTGGGCAAGTCTTTTAACCCTGTTTGGCTCAGTTTCCTCATCTGTAAAGTGAGCTAGAAAAGGAAATGGCAAACCACACTGGTATCTTTGCTGAGAAAACCCCAAGAGGGATCATGAAGAGCTGAACACAACTGAAAAAGGACTCAAGAACACAACCCCAGGTATGGCATATCTTGTAATGCTTTCTTCATAAAGTGGGTTTCATTATTGTCTTTAGACAAGGAATATAGGGGTTTCTTGGCATTCTTCATTGATTTTCTTTTTTCCTTCTCCTACCTGTGTTTAAGGAAAAAAGTAATGTTAAAAAAGAAACTCCACCAAAGACAGCTTCAAGCATTCAGATGCTACCAGATAGTTTCCTTCAGGGTAGAAGGGCAGATAAAGATCAGGTTGTGACGGGAAATATGTGAGCAAGGGCCAGGGTGGAAAATCCACTTCTTGGGCTCTCTCTGAAAGGCAAATAGGAACAGATAACCATATTCCCTCAGACTTTTCTTCTTTTAGCGAATGAGAAAAGTTAGCCCGTTCCTTTAAACAGAGCTTGCATCTGCTTCTTATTCCAGATAACAAGGACTCAAAGTTTTAGGGGCGTCTGCTCTTAGACCAAGGCAGCCTGACATAGCCTCCAGGATAATAGGGCCAGATAAGATAGATGGGGTTTAAGAATGGGAGAAAGGTATGTCTAATCTCTATAATCTATAAACAACCATCTATTTGTCATGGTTATTTTTAAAGAAATAAAAGAAAACAGGCCTAGTTACTGAGGGAAAGGAGTGGGTATCATACTACATTATGAGTAGGAAAACTGTGGTTTCTCTCTTAAACTCACATTGTTCCTATAGTAAAACAGTGTGGTAGGAAGAGGCTGAATTCAAAGTCAGAAGACCTGTGTCTGAATCCTGGCGCCGCTTATTGCTGGCTGTGAGGGAATGGGCAAATTCATCTGTAAAATGAATGAGCTGGATCAGATGCCATCTAAAGTCTTCTTCTAGCGCTAAATGCTGTAATCATACTTCATAATGATTTTATTGCAGTCGTATTTCTAGAAAGTTCTCAGTTCCTCAGTAGAATGTTCTCATCTATTGTATTTGCTCCCATAATTTCCTTTGTTTACCTCTTGCTTTTACTATTTCTACACTAAACTTGTGATCTGGTGCCTCAAAGAAGTGTGGAGGTGATCCTAGGTTCTTAAAGGCTATGCCAGCTGGAAACAAGCCCTGGGAGTTCCTGCCAATTAATCAACATGCATTTATTTGATACCTCTTGTACTCCAGGCACCATATTGGGTCTTGGATACAGAAAAATAAAAGTGAAACAGAATTTACATTTTATAGGAGGCAACACCATGTATATACATAATGTGGGCCTGGCCAACTGGGGACCAGTTGAAGCAGTTGTGGATATCCTCTTCTTGCTTTCAGTCTTTAGAGCATGCACAACCATTCTCTGACTTCTAATTTAACCATGTATGGAGGTTTCATGAACCTATTTTATCAAGTGCCATAGCTCATGGTACTAGTTCCACCAAGTACTAGATGTGCAACTGAGGGACTGATACTGTGTGGTGACAAAGAAGCTTCTGGTAGGCTGAGGAGCTAGAAGAATTAATGATTCACAAGTTGCTAAACTGGAACTGAGCATGCATAAAAAAGGAGTCATATGCCGCCTCTACATAGGCCTTTTTTTTTTTCTTCTCCTTCCTGGCAGCAAATCAGGTTGAACTACTGTGTACTATTGAGTATGGGGAAAGGACAGATGCCCTATCTGCCACCCAGTCATTATTTATCTTTGAGCACATGATTCCTGATTAAAAGAAAAGAAAGTTTATTTTTTCCTGAATTTAGGTGAATGTGAGTTTTTCAAGAGGAAAGTGGCCAGGAGATCCACCAGAGCCATTAGAAGTCCCACCAGTGACTAGATTCAGAAGCAGAATATGCCAGAATGATAGTGTCTGATAACAGAGGAGGTACTTGGTGGAAAGACAATTTCCCAAGAATGGCAGCAGATCCAAGAAATTGTGACCCCTGGTGACAGAGAGAAATGTTGGCTTGTGGAATCTGAGAAGGCACTCATCCTTAGATCCAAAAGAGATCTACCACTACAGAGAACTTTGATGAGAACTCCATGAACAGGGGAAAAACAAAGACTTCTAGCACCAGGAGTCAGGAGATATCCCCTGGCCACACATTTTATCAACATGTGTGCTTCACCATCATTGTCCTTTAAGTCTGACCCCACTTCCCCCAACAACTTTGTGTGTGAAAAAGGTGAATAAACCCCACATTGGAAGGAGTGTTTTGTTATGACTGTTTTTCATACCTTCTCATTAAATCCATTTTCTAAAAACTGGTGTTGTACTGGTTGGTTAATAGTGGCAAACATACTGTATGGGGTCTCAGGAACTAGCTGCAGTATCAGAAATCTCAGTCTTTCAGGGTGCCCCTAGAATCCTGAGGGTCGACTATCAGAGCTCTGGACCCACATAGGCAAAAACATGCATAGCAACACTTTCTGTGGTAGCAAAGAACTGGAAACCAATTCGGTGTCCATTGATTGTGGAATGACTGAAAAACTTGTGGCATGAGAATATAATTAACTTTTTCTATGAAATAAGAGATGATGAACATGAGATATTCAAAGAAACATGGAAAGATTTGTATGAATCGATTCAGAGTGGAAAAAAAGAACCAAGAGAATAATATACATGATGATTATAATAATTGTTCATGAAAAGATCACTACAAAGAAATTGAAATCCACCTAACTGAAAAACCAGTGAAGATCCTGGAGAACAGATAACGTTCTCTCCTCACAATAAAGAGGCAAGAGACTGAGGATCCCATACGCTGCGCGCTTCAGTCACAGTGGCATCAATCAGATGTTTTGATTTAATTGTTTTTCTTTGTCGGGGCGTTCTGTGTGTGTGTGTGTGTACCAATATAGAGTGAGTAGACTGAATTTGAAATGACTCATGTAAAGATAAATAAAACATTTAACAAATTAAAAAAAATAAATGCAAAGGGATTACGCCCGAGGCTGCTCAAATAATCAAGGGCTGAGATAATCAGGCTTAATCTGCACATTGACTTTTCTAGCACACAGCTAGGAATTGTCGGTTTTATTTTCATTTGTTCAGCGAAGAGAAACCAACACTCTTTCAAGTAGCACTAAGAGCACAAAAGAACACTTCTCCTAGCCTTCTTACCTCAGCAGGGTCTCAAAACAAATGAAGAAACAGAAAAGCATTGAATATACACTTTTGCAAAAGAGGCGGTCCAGGCTCAAGCTCTCCTGACTGACCCCCCTTGGTCTGGCTTCAACGTGGGACCGGTAACCATGCTGCGGGACTATGGGAGCAGGCTTCTCTCCATCACTCCTCCAGGGAGAGAAGCAATCAGCAAACGGAAAGAAGCACTAGAAAGACTGAGGACGGCAGGCTACTGCCCTTTAAAGGTCCGCTGAGCCGGCAACTCCTCTTGCTCAGGGGCTACAAAAGGGAGTGCTTTGTCTTCTGAAAGCACACTGATGTTTCTCCCCATTTGTGGCCAAGGTGCAGGCCCAGGAGTCTGTGGGGTGTACTCCAATCTAAGCAGCACATTCTCTTAAGCACGAGTGAGTAGTGATCCTGAGAGACCAAGAGAGATGTTTCTAGCCCTAGCGGCTGCCTCAGGACTCCAAGAGTTACTGGGTTGCTGCCCGTTTGCCCAATCGGATCTACTTCCTGCAATCACATTCCTTTTCAGAAGAGAAGGCAAACCAGAGATCAGAAATGCAGCCACGAAAGTGCAGCAACTGAACGGACTGAGAGGGAGACGAAATGAGCAGAACCAAGAGAACATTGTATACAGTAACAGCAATATTGTTTTAAGAAACATCCAAATTAACAATAAAGAGAATATGAAGATGATTTCTGCATCCATAGAAAGAGCTGATAAACAGATGTATGAATAGAATAATTTTACATATATACCTATTTGACTCTAATGATAGCCATCTCTAGGGTAGCAGGGAGGGGATAAAAAAGGAAAAAAAAATTTATGTGATAACTTGATTATATATTTTTAAGGAATAGCAAATTGAATATAATAGGTTTGCAATTTCTTGTGAAACCATTTTTTTTCCTATGCTATTAAGGAACTGCTTGTTTTATTCTATAAATTAAAAAATAAAATACCTATTTTTTAAAAAGAGCTTAATCATAAATCATCTTGACAAACCCCACCCCCAATAACAGGGATCAATAGGGATTTATACGAAGTACAAATTCTTCCTCACTGAGCAGGAGCATAAATCCATTCCCACTGAGCCAGCACATGCCCAGGTCCAAGAGAAGGGCTCCAGGTCAATAGATCAAGCAGTTCCCCTTATCACTTCTGTTACATACATAGTTAAGGTTTGATTTGTTTTAATTTGTTTCAGATCTTGTCATTTTTTTTCTTCTAATTTGGTATTGGTTTGATCTTTGCTCTAACAAATTGATCATCTGACTCTACACAGACAGCTGATTCACAAATGGTTCCCATAACATTAGCCTGGTATTTTCTGCCTGTTAAAATGTAGACAGTTTTATTCTTTATGATGTTATTCAGTATTTGTCAAGCTTAGCACTTCTCAACTCTCTTTGAAGAAAATATTCATGACATACAGCTTTCTGTGTAATCCTTTTTTTTTTGGAGAGGGAAAGGCAGGGTAATTGAGGTTCAGTGACTTGCCTAAGGTCACATAGCTAGTAGGTGTCAAGTTTCTGAGGTCAAATTTGAACTCAGGTCCTGCTGACTCCAGAGCTGGTGCTCTATTCACTGCCCCACCTTGCTGCCCCTAGCTTCTGTATAATCTTCAGGTCTTTTATCTCTCTCATTTCTTACCCCTGAATCATGTCTTTGTAACTTATTTTTTGACATCTCTCCTTATGCCCACTATTGAAATCACTGAGTATTAAAATTGATTTGATTTGGAAGATCTTCATATAATGTCTCTATCTCTTCATCGTGTACAACAGTTCTTGGTATGTAAGCTGCAATTATCTTCATAGTGACTTTTTAAAAAAATGTTTATAATGAACATTTCAAAATACATTACTCAATTATCTCATGATATGATTTCTTTGTCTTGATTATACAACATAACCAACCTACTAGCTTCTTTATTTGCCTCTCTTGGGAGAATCTGTGAGAAATTGTCTCATTCAGCTATTTCTTTTATTTGGAGGGGGGAGGCAGGGCAATTGGGGTTAAGTGATTTGCCCAAGGTCACATGGCTAGTTTTGTGTTAAGTGTCTCAGGCCAGATTTGAATTCAGGTCTTCCTGACTTCAGGGCTGGCCACCTAGCCACCCTAACTGTTCAGCTATTTCTTTTGTTTTTTGATTTCTCTTACAGTGAAAGTATCAAAATTGATATGACTACTCTCCCTCTATTCACTCATTGGATAAGGACATCATATTTGGAGTACTTACCAATAGCAACAATCTAAAAACTATATAATTCTTAGTGCACTTGGCCCCTTTTCTGCCATCTAGATACTAGATATAGCACGTGACTGCACCATGCTAGGGATACAAAAGCTAATATGAAACAGTCCCTGCCTTCAAGGAGGTTATATTTCACCGGGGAAACATGTACATGTATAAATTTTATTGTACTCTACTAGCTAAACATTGTTTAAGCTGGTAAATATATTGACAAAAGATTAAGTAAAATGAAGTAAACAGAGACATCCCAACAATTTTGAATAGCTTAAAAAACACAAAAATTATTTTAAGGAAAATCCTCTTTCTTGCTTCTACTTTGGGATTCGATTGGAATTAGTGAAATGTAGTTTGAGATAACAAAATTGTTAACCAGCATTTAAAAGTCCCACCACAATGGGTCAGGAGGGCAAGGGGCTAATAGCATGCAGAAACCGAAACCACATAGGCACTGAGTTGGAGCCTGAGACAGATGGGAATACACTACATCAGATGAGATAGATGAATGGAAAGCCCAGGGCTGAGGAGACAAGAGTCACAAATACAAGTTGAAAAACTATGTTACTTTGAAGATGAACCATTGAGTGAAAAGAAGCTGTGGTTTACAGCCTCTTCCCCTTGAAACAAGTGCTAGGGGGGCGGAGCCAAGATGGCGGCTTAGAAGCAGCAAAGGGCCACAGCTCCCACACAAACACCCTAAAAAACTCATAAAATGGGACACTAAACAGATTTTCAAGCTCCAAAACTCTCCACAAGACTGAAAGCACATCTGTTGCTACAGGCAGTGCAGCAGGCGGGGCTCTTCACAGTAGACTGGGACCCACCCCTGAAACCCCAGCCGGTGCAGGCCCTGGGGCATCGGGCGGGGAACCGCGGCTACAGGACAGCAGATCGGCTGCACTGGAGGCAGAGTTACCACATTTATCAGGCCAGAAGACAAAAAAGGCTAAGAGAAAGGTCGGTGGATTTTGCTAACTGGGGAGGAGAAGAGCGGGTCCGGCCAAACTGCTCCCAGGGCAAGGGGGCAGCGGGAG
>JAQQSW010009305.1:0-13264 GCA_028646575.1 Pseudocheirus occidentalis
TGGTATATGAATGTAATGGAATACTATTGTGCTATAAGAAATGGGAAGGAGACAGACTTCATAATTATCTGAAGAGGCTTATACAAATCGATGCTAAGTGAGAAGAGCAGAACCAGGAAAAATTTGTACACAGTCACAGACGCATCATATGTGTGACGACCAACCTTGATAAACTGGACTCTTCTCAGCATCACACAGTTAAAAAACAACTCTACAAGTCTCAGGATGGAAGGAGATACCTACATTCAGAGAAAGATCTAGAAAGACGAGAGTTTAAATGGAGACTGAAGCAATACATGCTTTTCTATGTTTGGTTTTGTTCCTTTTTTTCCAATTGTTCACTCCATTGGTTACAACCCTTCTATACAGTCAGACTATTGTACAATGTGAAAGTGTTTGCAAATCCTATACGTGCTGGCAAGCCACCATGGGGATGGGGGGGGCAGGAAGGAAGGTGAGAAAATCTGAAACTCAAGTCATTCTGGAACTGAAACTTGTAAACTAAAAGTAAATAAACAAGTCAATTTTAAAAAGGGGGGAGGGAACAAGCTACCTCAGTTTACCAAGCTGTAATGTGGATAAAGATAATACCTCACATTGATTTGATTATTCACTTCATTAAGACCATTGGTTAAATGGCAAATTATTTTTGATCAGCATTCTTTTGTCTTACAGATTCAGTTCAAAAATATTTGAAACTACTCATTTAGAAATGCAATAGATACAACATCTTTACTATGAATTCGTAATAGCAGGCATTTCTTTAAGAATCCTAAGATCTTGCCAGCCCTGCTAACCATTTAAGTAGGAGAACTAAGTTACAAATAGGAGAGATTTCCATTATACCACATTGTCCTAAGAGTTTTAAAGCCTTAAATCCTGATACAAATGAAGTTAGATGAGAATCTGGTGGTGATGCCCACCTACCTTAGCACTAGCCTTGCCTCTAACATGCATCAAGTGCTGTATAAATGTTGGCTGTTGACATTTTTAGTGTTCTGTTCTCCTTAAAAAGTGACCTTAAGTGTTCCTTCTATTTCTTCAAATTGGGAATCATTGTATTAACTCTATGTTTTGCGAAAATTCTCAGTCTGAAGAAAAAGAGCCATGCCCTTTGGAGTTTGACCTGACTCTTTAGAGATTGTATTTCTTGGTGCTATTTGGACAAGGTTATAAGTTTACATCAGCTCTGCTGTTCATATGGTATAATATTTTATCATGCTTAAACCTGAGAGCTGCAAGATTTAGAGGTGGAAGAACTAGCTTCACACTCAGCTAGAATGGGAAAGTTTACAAATCGGCTTACAATTAAGAAAATAAGTTCCATCTACATTTATTTAGCTATATTAAAGTCACTTTCTTAACTTAGAAATAGGAAAGGTGTGGGTTTTCAGACTACCAGAGAGATGTATGACAAGGAAAAGGAGTTCTGTGTAGCATACAATCTTTAGAAAAGTAAAGCCCCTTCTCTAGTGTATTTATATTCTTGAGTAACTGGAGAAGAGGAGAGCTACTAGACTGAGAAAACTTCTCAGTCCTCCTTTGCTTAATCTTTGTTAATTATTTGTCTTTTGTATGAAAATTTAGAGTACTAATGCCTTGATTGAAGAAAACACTAAGCTGAATGGTTTCTGGATAGAATCATAACCTAGAAATCTGAGGAAAACCAACCTTTCCAAGGTTTGGGTTGACTGGAATCCTTCTGAGCTTGGAAGCTGGTGAGGCAACAAGGAGTACGAGATAGAGAAGTCATCTCCGAGGCAGGAACTCCTGGATTCAAGTTTCTCCTCTCAGATATTCCCCTCAATATGAAGATTGTGTGACTCTGGGCAAATCACTTGATCTTTAATTGTAAATATTGTAAACTGAGGACATACCCTCTCTTCAGGAATTTAGATCTCTCTTTTTTCCCAAAGGGAGAAGAAAGCAAAAGCCAGTTCTTGAGATCTAAATCTTCTTTTTACGTAACGGAAAGAAGACAGAAAGATGATGCCAGTGAAATTAAAGATTTTTATTAAATAGGAAAGTAAAACATGCACAAGGGAGCTGTTAGCCTACTGTTGGACACCTCGGTTTAGTAATGGATATTGAGGATTTATATACTTTTCAAAGGAAGGCAGAGAAATGGGGAGTAAGGTGGGAATTTGGCAGGTCCTAGAAAGGAATGAGGCAGAGAGCCCCATTCCCAAGAGGAAAGGGAGATCCAGGAAACAAGTGGAATGAGGAATTTCAGATGACAGAACTGCAGCCCTTTGATACATAAATCAGAATGCATTCTTGGTGATAAGCAGTCCATAGTTCAAGGCTTGAGCACAGACAATAAGATGAGGGAATGTCTCCAAAAACCATAAAACAGGATATTTCCAAGAGCCACAAAACCAATAATTAGGGGAGTCTATGAAGATAAGGATGTTTCTTGAAGGTCCATAAACCACAAAATGGCTTGAGGTCTGCTTCAAAGCTGGTATGAGCTTAATTGGCTTTAGAGTTGTTGATTTTCTGTACATCCAGCTGAGTTTACTCTTAGTCACCACAAAGGATTGTTGGTATGTCAAGTCACTCTGTATCTTAGCTGATCCAGCCAGTCCTCATACAGCTTGGTTACCTGGATAACTGGGGAACTCAAGTAAGCTGAGGTGGTTAGTATATTCATTTACAAATTCACTTTTACAGCAGCAAAAAAAATTTTGGGGGAGAAAATATGAAAACTAGAAGCTTCCTTAACAGACCCTGAAAACTTTTGTTCAACTTAGCTTTGCTACTATGTTTGATGGTTTTTTCTCAATAGCTCTATTAAGTAGTTTCTTAAACTAAAATCAGCTGAACACACATCTAAATTTCTAAGGTTAAAATTTGGATTTGGGGCAAGAAGAGATTTTAGTACAACTCTGATTCTGTATGAAGAAGCTTTTGATCTCCTATCCTTTAATACACTTGAAAGACCATCACACACTTTACTCTTGCAAATAAATTAAATTATAGAGGAAAAGTTATTTTTAATTAAGATAAAGAGGGTCATGAGACTGAGAAACTAAAATATCTGAGTATATGGATGGCGACCAAGAAAACTTACAGAAAGGTTTTTATGCACTCATGAGGACAAAAGGAATGTTTATATGAGGATGGAGGCCTGATCATGCGGTTCCAGCTGCCTTTGGCAACCTGAGCAAGAAAAACTACATTCTGGTTGTTTTTATCCTTCATGATCCAGTTTTCCCCAAACCATAATGAAGTGGCAAGAACACTTAGAATCCATTACTAACACAAGTTAGTTTTTGTTTAGAAAATAAACAGAGGTAAAGATTCCCATGGTGAAACCCAGCCCAACCCAGTTGAGAATGAAGTGCCCTAAGAGCAGGAATGCAATGATTCTTTAGAGCAGAGGTTCCCAAAGTGGGTGATCTGGCCTCCTGGAGAGCACTGAAACAAGGGGACAATAGTAGCCTTGGGTACAATTAGGGGTGTCAAATAAAAATAAGGGGGCTGTGGAAGCATAAAGAAGAAAAAATTTTAAAACTTTTGGTACATGTTTTATCTGTTGTACAACAGAGTTAAAGTCATAGTGATTACATTATTTTCCAAATAAATACACAAAATGCAGGTTATAACCTATCAGTGGTCAAGAGTTATTAATAAGCAAGTATTGGCAGGCCAGCACACTGAACATTTTCCGGAATCCTAGCATGTATTAGCAACAATAGTGTAATGCCACGCACCAGCAGATTCCCAAAAGAATGCAACTGTGAACAGCTTTTAAGGTTCAGATTACACAGTAATAATGAACCCTCTGTTTATTCCATTACAAATCAAGGCAAACATTCACAATATAATATTCACGACATTACATCTTATCACAGAAAATCATAATATGATGTTCATAACAGCTTAACATTAGAATGGCCACATGGTTTTCACTACAGTGGCCACAATATTTAGAACAAAAAACAAAAGAATAATCATCTGGTTTCCCTAAGGGGGAAAGCCTCCTTACTTAATCATTCAGTCAATTCAAAATACAATAATCAAACTTCCACTCATGGGGCAACCATTAACTTAATCATTCAGTCAATTCATAATACAATAATCAAACTTCCACCCGTGGGGCAGCCATCAACTTAATCAGTCACTAATCTAGCAATCAGTCACTAAGGTAGATTCCCAATTACATTAGAAAACCACACAAACCTTCCACCCCTTGGTGTCCAGCAAACCTCAATTTCCTCCAGAGGGAGGTCTTTTTTTTCATCTTGACTCTGGGTTGTCTCTCTAATTCCCTGGATCCCCTTCCATGGTCCCAGCTCCCTCCTGAATCCACCAAACAGTCACCTGGATTCAGAAGCAGACAGCTCCCAGATGCTCATTCAGTCCTCAGAGGTAGACAGTTCCCAGATCCTTGTCCAGTCCTCAGGGCAGTCCCTGGCACACACTGAAGTTCACAGGGTCCAGCACATCTCAAACCTTTAACCACTTCTCTTGCCTGGAACTCAAGGATCAGCCAGGCCATTAATAAACAAAGTCTTATCCTGGTCATGCTGCTTCAGTCCTCCAGCAGTTCAGCTGGCCCTAGGACGCAGAAGGAATATCTGCCTTCTGAGTGGCCTTCACCAGATTCTGGTCTCAGGAAAACTCTATCTCAATTCTCAGTCAGCTTCTAGATGCTGGGAGAGAAATTCTCTCTCTCTCTCTCTCTCTCAAGAAAACTCCAACTTATTTCTTCAGTCCAGCAGCCCAGCTCCCAGATGCTGAGACAATCCTGTTTCCTCCAACAGGAAAATTCCAATTCTGTCTGTCTGTCTCTGAAACTCTTGCTTATTTACACACACTGGCCTCCTGTCTCAGCCAATACCCTTCTTCCACATCAACAGGGGAGTTGACATCTTCTCAACAGGGGACAGGGCTCACAACTTCCATACTTAGCCCTAAGTTACTAAGTGCCAAGTATCTGCTAAACTGATTGCTGTTACAAATGTGTGCATGTAGTGACTTGTTTACAATACAAAGCTATACGGTTACGAGATAATAGTGCATCATCAAAATTTCAGTGCAAGAAAAACCCCACAAATTTACAATAAATTATTAAGGATGTATCCTTTTTTTAGGAAAATATTTCATAATTTTTAAATGGTGCAAATTTCAAAAAAATTATTAAAGAGTTAAAGAAAGTAGATGGGGAGGGGGCTGAGCAATTATTTTTATAAGGGGACAGTAGGTCAAATAAGTTTGGAAACCTCTGCTCTAGAGGGAACAGTTTTTCTTACTGTCTGGGTGGCTTTTTGAGAGAGGGGAAAATAATACATTTGATATTAGCAATATTAAAATTAAATTTCCTATCACTTTTATGCATCCATGTTTTTGTTCTTTTCATTATGGTAATAGTGGCTGTTGTTGATCTTCAGACATTGATTCTACCAATGTGCAGTGCATGGCTAATAAGGGAAAATGCATAGGCGTACTGAAGCATGGAACAGCCTACAATCTCATGCACTCTATTCTGTTTGGAGGTTTGGCATTTAAGACACAGCACATATGTGTGTGCTTTTGCATCATTTGAATTATGCAGCAATGACATATGGGAGTTCCTTTTAAAAGTGATTCATCTCTACACACCAAAAAGGAAGAAAATGATGAGGTATCCAGGACCACTATTAATACTCATCTAGTTTCACTATGACTTTTGTTCAGGAATGATGGGCAGAGCCATCAGAGTTGAGAGAATTCTATGACCCAGATATGGTGAAGCTGATGAATTGGATTGAGTCAAACACTGGGAGGAAGGCTTTATTTAATGGAAACATAAACAAAAGATGTGTGTGTACGTATATGTATATGTATATGTATATGTATATGTATATGTATATGTATATGTATATATATATACATATGTATGTATTTTCTCTAGCTTTTTCCACTGGTGTTCATTGTGTTGAAGGTAAAAAGGTTTCCAATAATGACCTCGAACTTTGTTGTTTGAACTGTTCCCAATCAGGGGGAATACTGAATCAGCTTAGGACTGGAGACATTTTTTAAGCATACTTTGGATTTTATTGAGTTGAATCAAGTGACTTTGCAACAAAATCAGTGAATAATATCCTTCCAATTTAATTACTACATGCTACTGAACTATTACATACACTGATAATGGTGGGGTAGTTGAAAACAAAGTTTACTGTTTTTTTTTTCGTAAACTTCATAGACATTTCAAGTTTTCATGCTCCTAGCATTCAAATCTCATGATGGATTTGATATTTGATGCTTTTTCACTGATATGTGCAAGCACTTCGGTAAAACAGTAACTTTTATTAAAAATAAACTTTTAAAGTAATAGGGCAGAAGAATATTACAAATAGGTTCATAGAATGGTAGAAAAGTGTACGTAAAAAATTTGTTTTGTTTCATAATAGGATATTAAACTAGAATTTGTTTTATTACTCTATGTTATTGATGGGGTACAAGCTCTGGGAATCCCCTTGAACTCTCCTTGAATCTTTCCACTTGATCTGGCATTTGCCTGAAGCCAAAAGCTTTTCATTATGGCTATTCTCTGTTACCCTTAACCTAGCCTAGCCCCCCATTGCCTGCTGTCTCCAGGTAACCTCCAGCTATTTCCCAGCCCTTAATGCCATTTTCTTGGTTCCTGATGTCTAACCTCTAGTTACTTCAGCTACTGGCCACTCTCATTAAGACCTTCCCTAAACCCCTCCTCTACTCACCTCGGACTACTTGACCCCTAGATCCCTCCAATGGTCTGTCTGTAAACAAGATCTGTCTTACCTTCATGCTCAGATTCATTATGACCAGCTTGTCAATATAAGTGATACAAATGCTCAGATTCCATCTAGCTCAGATTCCATCTGGCCCTCTGGCATTAGCAATACAAATGCTTATGCTCCTTAAGAGTCTACCCAATTTGTTGAATCTCTAATAAACTTTATTTTTCTTTGGCTGAAAGAAGACAGGTAGAATTCATCCAGGCAGGCCCTGGCACGTTGGTATTTTGGGGTCCTGAGCACCCCTAAACCTCAATAGTGTTTTTGTTTTAAAGCATGTTTATATGCTTTTAACCTTTTTCCTCCCATTAATGTTATTTTGCCTCGTTGCCAGGTTTATGAACTTTGGTAACCTGTTTTCTGTTTTTAGCTTTTGTATTTTTTTCTTTTACAACTTAGTATTTATCTGCTTTTTAAAATGTTGTCTTAACTATGTTATTATTATGGTATTTTAGGCAAACTGCATTTTCATACTAATTGTGACATGTCAGATCCAACCTTAATAATGTACCTTCTATCTTTGTTATTTTCTTTCCTCTCTGAAAGATAATTAAGTCCCTCTGAGTCTACCCAAGTACTAAAATATTTATAGTAAGCCCTGGTAGAATGTATGCCTGCTCAAAAATTTCTAATGATTACTGTTACACTTAATTTCTAAAGAAAATGTAAAAAGATATTGCTAAAAAACATATTGCATGTTTAATTAAATCAAGATGGCTAATGAGATTAATTTCACCACAGTTCTATGCATCAATGCCAAATGATTTAAAGACTATCCCTTTGTAGTTGTCCTAAGGTACATTAAGAAAGGGATTCAAATGGAGATGTCATGTATTAAAGTAATTTTACAGTTTGCAAATAATCACATAAGCAGCATTCAGAATCCTTCTGCACTTTCATGTGGAGCACAAAAGGATAGAGAACTTTTTTCAAAACTTATTTAAATCATCACTTGACAATGGCTGGGCTATTGAAGTGTGCATCCAAAGCTCCTAAATCATTTCTTTCCTTAATAGGGCTGAAGTCTACAGCAGTTTTAACATAATGCAATAATAAAACATTTTAATCAGTATCAAAACTTTGATTATGCCAGGGATGATGCATGCTTGTTGTAACTGACAGCATGGGTCAGTAAGCATTGAATGAATGCCTTTGCAATTATGGAAAACCAAGCCCATGTAAGATGCTGTATTAGACTGTAGGATTCAAATTTAAATCATTGATCAAACCATATTTAAGCAAAAACCTAAAGAGCCCCACAAATAGATCTCCTCATTGTTGAGGTCAGGGAGAATCATAAAATGTTGAGGTTTAGGGGTGCTTGAGATCCCAAAATATTAACACCAGATCCTGCCAAATGAATTTGACTCGTCTTCTCTTAGCCAAAGTAAAGCAAAGTTTTTTAAAGGTTCACCCTAATGGGTAGACTCTTTAGGAGCCTAAGTATCTGTGGCACTTGTATTGGACAAGCGGGCCAGAATAATCTGACACAGAGTGAATCTGCACTAGATAATTCTCTGCTTCCCTTGTGGAGGCAAGATGGAGTTTATATACAGAAAGATTGTGGGTGGGTTCTAGGAGTGGTTAAGAGGAGAGAGTTTGAGGAGGGTCTTCAGGCAAAGGAGGTCAGCCTCGGTAATGAGAGATTAAAGGTGGGAAATAGCTGGAGGCAACCTGGAGATTGAGAATGGAGGGCTAGGCTAGTTTAAGGGTAACGGATTTGGGTATAGATATTTTGGGAGGATCAAGGGTAAGTAGCTGGACAATGGAGGACTAGGCTAGTAAAAGAGATTTGGGCAGAGCTATAATGAAAGGCTTATGGCCTCAGGCAAATGCCTCAAGCGGGAAGATTCCAGGAGAGCTCAAGGGGGTTCCCAGAGCTTATACCTCATCATTCAGACATTTTTAAAGCTAGAGTCAGCACCTTTCCCATAGTCCTTCTGAACCTTAGGAGGACCCCTTTGAGAAAGTTTTCCCTTTTGCCACTTGAGATTATCACTGGGTGCCAATGTCCCTTTTTATCCCATGGCAACTCCCTCACCACCCAGAATTCCCTTTTGTCCTACTGCTGGGGACTCAGTCCATACTTTCAAGACTTCAGTCATCTTTTTTCTTAGTCATTTTCTAGGGACCCAGCCCCAGACCAGTCTATCTTGTAGCTGGAACCCAGAAACTCAGATCTATTGGGAAAAAACTGCACAAGATCACCCTGTGGCCCAGGTGGAAAGGACATGATGGGGTGAAGTGACCTGGATCCCTTAAAGGAAAAGGCTGTCTTTGAAAGCAACCCAGCCCCTGAATTTTCCCATCCATTTCAGCAGCCCAGATCACAGAGCTCCACCCAGGGCAACTGGCCCTTGCCAGTCCACAGAGGTCATCTAATTAGTTTATTTGACATTCCTTTCACTGTAGTTCTTGGCCCAGCCCAGACTACTTGCATATAAAGGCCACTCCTTAATCTCATCTAGATCACCTAATTAGCCTACTTGATGTTCCTTTCGATGTTACACCTGGCCCCGCCAAACTACTTATTTTAATCCTTCCAGATTCTTTTCACTGTTCTTTTTGTATATAAGCATCAGTCTCACCCCTATTAAATTGTCGGTTTACGAGGAACTCTGCCTGCTCCAACTGGTGTCTATTTACAATAAACTTTGCCACTGACTGGAAGTTGGTTTGAACGCTTAAATTCATTCCAGGTGGACATTGCCCTCTACCTTGACATTTTGGGGTTCCCAGCAACCCCAAACTACATCAGACTCTACCAAATCCTCCCAACTAATCCCTCCACCACAAAGCTGAGAGAAGTCGAGAACTGGATATATCTGTCACATCTAAAAAGGGCCCCAGCCTCTGAGTGGACAGCCCAGCCCAGCTCCATCTGACCTGGAAAAGAAAACAGGTGACTGCAGTAGACGTTTTCAGAAACCAGATGGCTACAGGAGACAGCTGAGCCCTAAAACATGATGGGCTGATGAAATGGACAGTAGGAGTGAGTTGCCCTTCCCTTCTTCCCCAGGCATCATTGTTCTTTGTAAGGCCTGCCTGCTGAAGGAGTCACCCCAGCAGCTCCTGTCGGTGCTTTGGTTATTCTCTTTTCCTTGTCCCCTCACACTGTTCCCATCAGGGTGAGTCTCCGTTAAAACCTTTGCTGATTTCCCCAACTTTTTAAAAGTTTACTCCCTTTTAGCCCTGGGAATGTTGTTCATCCTCTTTTTTAGAGACTACTCTCTCTCCCTGAGTGAAACTAGTGATTCTGCACAGCTCAGCCCCATTTAAATCCAATTCATTTGCAAGTCAAGACTTCTCTCTGCTGATGTCATGGTTCCTCTTAGAGAATGAAGGATGAACAACAATTCTCTCTCCTTAACTGTTCCTTGATCCTTTTGGGAAGGGGGACACGGTGGGGACTAGGTATTGCCTCCACATCCCTTCTCATACTGGAGTCCTTGTTATGATATCATCATGCTCAATGAACTCCTCCACGGCTCCCTTAGTCAGCAACAGGATTCCTCCTAACCAAGAGAAGGGAGTGTTGAATACAGCTGACTAGGAGCTGACTGACCTTGCCTTATCCCAGAGTTTTGAATTGCCCAACAGAAATCGAAACCAGTTTTTTTTTTAAGGGAAGAAAGAAAGGAGCCCCAGTTCTGACCAGAGGTTACCACTCCCCAGGCTCCCTCCCCCCAGCCTTCTCTATGCTTTGAGAAGCAAAACACTTGGTTCTCAGCTTCCTGTGGCTGTTTTCCCTCCATGTAGAAGTGTATTTAACCCTGTCCCTTTCTGCCCCTGTTGGCCACTCCAGTATTTTGGTGCTGTGCGGAGGCCCTGAATTGTAATTCCATTGCCTCCATTAAAGATCCCAGTTTTTGCTACTTTGTTGGTAGCATTCTTTATTTCAGGTGGACGGGTCTTTTGAGTCAATTTGAGCCAGCAGGTTATTGCTCTACCATGTCCATTCTTACAGTAATGAGCCTTCAACCTTCTAGCAGGCTTCCTGGAGGCAGGTAATATCCAGGAAAGGAGATGAGACTACCTTAAGAGAGTGGGCAAAGAAGAGAAAAGAGCTCAAGGAAGTGCCCAAAGAAATGAGACCGATGGGAAAAGATCACAGATGACAGGTAGCTATAAAAGTGCACAGGCTGTTTCCTAATGGGCAATGGAGTCAGTCTCTGAAGCTATTGCACATTAAAATAATGAATGAGACTCTATAAGCTGAAAGCCCAAAAGGAGTCAGTGTGAAGACTATTGATAGTTTCCATTTATACTGAAAACTTTACAAATTTTTTTTAAAAAGCCAATTAAAAGGGGTTTCTTACCATCATCACCATGCCGCCAATTAAGACAAAGATGCAACTTGGTGAGAAGCCCCTAGCATATTGGATGACCTCTGTTTGGATGAATTATGGGTAGTCATTGATAAGGATCACACAGATTGTGAGCTCCATGTTGGAGTTAATATCTAATTGCTGTATTAAAGATCTATTTCCTATTTGTAATATGTTCTATAACAAAATAAATACCTTCTGAATTCATTTATTTAGATTTAGTTGTACCTCTGAAGTGGCCAGGAAATAGTTAAGCTATGGACTCATGAGATTAGCCAGGAAACAGTTAAGTAATACTTTGTGAAATAAGAAATCAGTGAGAGTACCCAAACTGAAACTGTATCCAAAGCAAAACTTAGTAAACTCAGAGCCAAATAAATCACTAGAAGGACTATGTGACTAAGCCTGCACCCCCATGCCCAACCACATATTCACTCTCCTGGCTTCTGTACCTAACTCTTCATTAATCAATATTGAGGTCATCACATTCTCCTGGTCCCTACTTCACGGTTCCCTGAAGATAAAGAATAGATCCCCATACCTGGATGTCAACTAGTTATAGTAATCAATTAATTATAGAAGAGTAACTGCTTATACCTGGATACCAGTTAGTTGTGGTTACAGATTGTTTCCGGATACCAACTTGGATATTGTTTATGTTGTTAGAAACCCAAAATGGTATAAAAGACCCTGTACTTTTATGTTTCCCCACTGTTCTTTTAATTGGCATATGGGGGACAGTCGCCAGCAATTAAAGCTCCTTAAAACTTCTGATTGGACTCTGTGGTCACTTTGTTGATACTCACTATTTCACTTGACCATAACACCTCTCTTCCCTATCTATAAAACTTTCTCCATTAATGTTAATAATTTTTCAAAATTACAACAAGCTCAAGACAAATTTCCACTAAACTGTTAAAACTTGGGGCAACTGCACATCATTGAACACATTTTTTTCCCTTTAAATAACAGAGGCAAAAAAAAAAAAGCCAGATCTATCACCTGAGCTCTGTTGTACTAAATTTGAAAAGAAGCTATAGAAAGAGACCTCTTTAAAAAACAATATGAGCAAAATGTGTTTGTAATATCCAGATGACAAGGAAATATGTGATCAAGTGAAATGACAGATTCTTCTGTCTTATGGAACTTCAAGAGACAATTGTCTGAGATAGTTAGCAGACCTTCATAGATGCAGGGCATAAATTAGATGACCACTAGCAACCTCTTCTATTTTTTAAAAATTTGTGAGGGGCAGAGCCAAGATGGCAGCATAGAAGCAGCAAAGCACTGCAGCTCCCACATAAACACGCTAAAAACTCATAAAATGGGACTCTAAAACAGATTTTCAAGCTCCAAAACTCTCCAAAAGACAGAAAACACGTCTGTTGCTACAGGCAGCTCAACAGGTGGGGCTCTTCACAGCAGTCTGGGAGTCGCGACTGAAACCCCGACCAGGTCAGGCCCTGGGGCAGTCAGGCAGAGCCCAGTCTATAGGAGAGCAGATCGGCTGCACTGGAGACACAGTTACCACATTTATCAGGCCAGAAGAAAAAAAGGCGAACAGAAAGGTCAGTGGATTTTGCTAAATTTGGGGAAGAGCAGGTCCAGCCAAACTGCTCCCAGGGAAAGGAAGCAGCAGGAGGCAGCTGTAGCAGCAGGAGGCAGCTGTGGCAGCAGGAACAGCTGAGAGCAGCAGCAGCCTCCACTGGGCTGCTTCAGAGCTGCAGATAGCAGGGGGGCTGAGGCAATTGATCAGGGCCAAGGGCTCTTGCATTGAGCGGCCTGAATCTGGATCATAGTCTTGAGTGGTGGTCCTGGAGTGGGCTTTCAGTGAGCCAAACTGGGGGGGGGCTGCAACACCCCACTAATAGGTCCGGCAGCTGTGAAGGCCCCAGCAATTTGGGACAGAGCTTTCCCCCTCCAGGAAGCAGAATTCCACAGAGCTAAAAAAACCAAGCAATTAATAGACTGGCCAACATGACAAAAAGGAAGCAAGGTAGGAACAGCAGTAAAACTCTAGAATCCTTTTTTATGGACAAAAAAGATCAAAGCATGGAGCGGGAGGAAGACAACTCAGTCAGAACTCCCTCACCAAATGCTTCCAAGACACTGAAAGAATGCTTACTAGCTATGGATCGACTTAGAAAGGACTTTGAAAACCAAATAAGA
>JAQQSW010009306.1:0-13264 GCA_028646575.1 Pseudocheirus occidentalis
TGTGTATATATAGGTATATAGAGGACATAGGTTCAATTGAATACAAAGGAATGATACTTTAAAAGGCAAATTCTGAGGTGGGAAAAGACTAGAATGAGAGGAGACAGGGAGGGACAAAATGGGTTTAATCATTTCGTGTGGAAGATGCAAGGGATAACTGCTATAACTTTTCTTTCATTACTCTCATTGAGTCTGGCTTGGGGAAGGAATGACATAAATTGTAAACTGGGTATCATGCCACACAGGAGAAAGGGGGGTGTGGGGATGAGTGGCAGGACAAAGGAAGGGAGGGCAAGGGCTGGGAGAGGGATACTGGAAGCATACACTTCAGTAAAGGGACAGGGACAAGGTAGAGAGTGGAACAAGGAGGGGTGGGGTAAGAAGGAGGGACATATGATCACCGTCACAATATGTCCACTATTAAGATGTCCTATATAATCACACTTACACAGTCTGTATTGAATTGGTTGTCCTTCCAGCGGGGGTGGGTGACAAAGGAGGAACTGAAAGAATCTAGAATTTAAAGCTCTGCAATATATACAACTAGGAATCAAGTTATAAAGGGGTTGGGGTAGGGAGACCCTCCCTGCTGTACCAGAAAGTTAGCGAGCAGACAAGGGGAGGGGCTCTACAGTTGGATCACTGTTTTGGGACTGGGGTAGGGGAAAGACGGGGAGATAATTTGTAATTCAAAAATCTCATGAAAATGAATGATGTAAACAAGAAAACAAATAAAATTTATTGCAAAAAATAAAAATAAAAAAAGAATGTGGTAGGAATGTGCCTATGCCATAGCTTTACCTCCTGTTTCCATTTCAGAAATGTTATTAAACATCTCTGAAGTATTTCTACAAGCTAAACCTGGAGTCAGGAATAACTAAAATTCAAATCCAACCTCAAGTACTTTAAAAAAATTATCTATTTAAATTTTAATTTATGTGATAAAACACAATTATTTCCACAAAAGTATAATTTTAAAAAGATGATTGTACATGAAACTGCAAATCTGTTATATACAGTAGCTATTCCTTTTAAATATGTGATAATTTTTATGTACATGTCTTTTTTTCTCCTTTTTTTCTTCCTTTCCCTCACATTGTCTTAGATGGTTACCATTAGACACAAATATGTGTATATATGTGTACACGTTCATATGTGTGCATACGCACATATGTGTAAAATCGTTCTATATATACTTCTGTTTATCAGTTCTTTCTCTGGATGGAGATGTTTTCTTTTGTATGTCCTTTGTAGTAAATTCGTTTTTTGTTTTTGTAGTCAAAATGACTTAATTGCTCAAAGTTGTTCTCAAAGCAACTGCTGTTTTAAATTGCTGTTACTATACATAATATCTTCTTCATTCTGCTTTTCATTATTTTGTGTATGTCTATACATGTTATTCTACAGTTTTTGAGCTCATCATTTCTTATAGCACAGTAGTATTCCATCACAATCATATACCACAACTTATTCAGTCATTCCCCAATTGATGGGCATGCCCATAATTTCCAGTTCTTTGCCATTACAAAGAGAGTTACTACAAATATTTTAGAGTGTGTAGGTTCTTTTCCTTTTCCTCTAATCATCTTTGGAAATAGACCTAGTAGCATCATTTCTAGGTAAAAGGTTATAGACAGTTTAATAACTCTTTGGGCATAATTTCAGATTGTTCTCAAAAATGGTTGATCAGTTCACAATTCCATCAACAATGAATTAGTGCCCCAATTTTTTCACCTCCCCTCCAACACTGCAATCATTTTAGACAAACTGATAGACACAAAATGACATATTATGGTGGCATTAATTTGTGGTTCTCTAATCAATAATGATTTACACCATTTTTTTCACATAGCTATAAATTGTTTTGACTTCTTCATATTGGGAAAACTGTGTGTTCGTATGCTTTGACCACTTATCAATTGGGGAATGACTTGTATTCTTATATATTTGACAAAGTTTGTTATGTATTTGAGATATGAGAACTTTCATAATCTATTTTTTATAATTTTCTGCTTTCCTTCTGATCCTGTCTATATATTTGTTTTATTTGTACAAAAACTTTTAAATTCAATGTAACAAAAATTATACATTTTATACCTTATTCTGCTCTGTCTCTGGTTTAATAACAAATTGCTTTCCTATCCATAAATCTGATAAGTAATATATTCCATATTCTTCCAATATGCTTGTAATATCTCTCTTAATATCTAGGTGATATATCCATTTAGACTTCATAAATAGTATAAGTCTATGCCCAATTTCTATCATACTGTTTTCTTGTTTTCCTAACAATTTTTCCCAAATGATGAATTCTTATCCCAAAATATTTTCTTTATGCTTATCAAATACAAGGTTACAATATTTATTTGCTATTGTAAATCATATCTTTACTCTTTCCATTGATCTACTTTTCTATTTCTTAGCCAGTACTAGATAATTTTGATAATTACTTCCTTACAATGCAGTTTAAGATCTGGTACTGCTAAAACTGCTTCCTTTACTTTTTTCATTAGTTCCTTTGATATTCTTAACTTTTTTGTCCTTCCAAATGAATTTTACTATTTTTTTCGAATTTAGTAAAAAAAATGGTAATTTAATTAGAATGCCATTGAATATATTAATATACATAATAATATATAACATTAACATATTAATATATAAAATTAGTGTTTTATTTTATTGGTGCTGCCTATTCATGAACAATTAGTAATAATAACAATAATAAGTAGCTTCTATCACAATCATATACCAGTAATTTCACTGGGCAAAAACACTTATTCTTTTTGCCTCTGTTTCCTCAACTTCAAAATGAGGATAATAGTATCACCTACCTCACATGGACAATGTGATGATCAAATGAAATCTTATATATAAAGCACCTGGCATATAGTAGGCATATATAAATGTTCTCATTTCTTTTTCCCTTCTAGATCCTTCCCTCACCCCCACCGTCTCCACACTCTTTGTTATGGCCTTCCTTTGAGGACATCTAATCCAAGAAGCATTTGTTAAGTGCCCACTCAATCCAGGGTCAAACAGTATCTATTAAATACTTATGTAGCCATCCCAGACAGTAGACCAAGTGCTAGGGATTCAGAGAAAGACAGAAAGATAGTCTCCACCTTCAAGGAGCCCACATTATAACTGGGAGATAATACACAAACAGCCCTGCATATACAACATACATACATTGTAAATGGAAGTTGATATTAGAGAAAAGGGATTGGTAAGGGTGTGGTGAGTGGGGAAAAGTCTCTTACAAAAGGTGAAATTTGATATAAGTCTTGAAAGAGGCCAGGAGGCAAAGATTAGGAAGAAAAACATGCTATGATAGTCAGTGAAAAAGGTATAGTATTAGGAGTTGAGAGATGAAGGGTCCTGTGTGGATAACAGCAAGATCAATGTGAATGGATCAGAGAGTATGTAGAGTGAAATAAAGTATAAGAAAATTGGAAACATAAAGAAGGTTCAGGTTATGGAGGGCTTTAAAGCTTAACAAATAATTTTGCATTTGATTCTGCAGGTAGTAAGTAGCTGTTGGGATTAACTGAATAGGGAGTAGGTGCCATGCTTGCATCAGGAGACAGAATGAAAATGAAAAAGAAAGAAGCCTCTTCCCTCAAGAACTTGAGTTCTATATTTTAAGCTTTCAATAAAGATGTAGGCTTACAGGCCTACATATCACTGAATCACAGATTCTTAGACCTAGAAAGGACCTCAAAGGTTCAAAAACTATCTGAAGTATGGAGCATTGCTGAAGCAAAAATTACATCTGCAAACTCTTAGCAAATGAATCTTTAATTCTAGCTTGAAGACGTCCAATCATGCAGAGCTTATTCTCTCCTGAGGTAGCACTTTCTATTTTTGAACAGCACTAACTGCGATAAAATTTTATTTTTAATAGGGTCAAATGCATGGTCCATTGTAATTTCCACAGAATTACAATTTGCCCTCTGGGGACATGCAGAATAATTCTAGTCTTTATAAAAGGAGACTACTGAAAATTTTCAAACCAGTAAACAAAAATCTAGTTATTTGTGAAAACAGAGAGAACCAACCATTATGGTTATCAGGAAAGGATTCAATGAACAATGTGGTACCTGAACTGAGCCATAATGAAATTGAAGAAAGATTTTGTGTTGAAGAGAACATGCAGTGGCGTGCATTCCAGGCATGGGGTATAGTTGTATAAGTGCATAGAGGTGTAAAATGGAGGAGTGAGTTTAGGAAATAGATAGTAGTCCAGGATACCTAAAATAGAGTATGTGTGGGAAATGATGTAAGGTAGAGCAACTTGGAACTGGATTGTTGAAATCCTGATATACCAAACTGAGAATTTTGTCGTTTATTCTAGTAAAAAAGAAGCTTTTGAGGAGGGGCTTGACATTTTCAGATCTATACCTAGGAAAGATAGTTTTAGCAACTAAGGGTAGATTAAAGAGTGGAGATTAGATTCACTTGTTGTTTGGTCATTTATTTATGTCTGACTGTTTGGGACTCTGTGGACCATAACACACCAATATTGTCCATGGGATTTTCTTGACAAGGTAGTGGAACTGTTTTCCATTTCCTTCTCCAGTGGATTAAATTAAACAGGAAAATATCATAATTGTCTAGAGAAATAGGATAATATCTTGAAGAGGGACATAGTCAAGTGAAGACTTTCATTTAAAGGATGGGGATACCTGGACATGTTTTTCTACAGATTTTCATTGCAGAGTTTTATATTTTGCAAAGAACTTTATCTGGATTACTTCATCCTATTCTCACAATACTAAGAATAGTGCAGGCAATAATGTTCAATAAACGTTTATTTAGTGCCTGTTACAGAAATTGTACTAAGTACAAGGAATCCAAATACAACGAAAGAAAAAAAAAGAAAGACAGACATTGCTCTCAAGTAATTTATAATCTAATGAAGGAAGACAACACAGAAGAGGAAGCTGAAAAGTAGGGGCTGAGGCAAAGAGAAGATACTTGGAATGAGGGCATGACTAGGAAGTAAAAAGGAGTATATCTAGGTGGGAAAGGGAGAGATGACTGTTTTGGTGTCCTCTTTAGACAAAGGTTTGGGAAGGAACACTCCACTATACCCTTCATTCAGAGGGGTCCTTGGATCAGAGGATATTAATGAGCTGTGGACGCCAATGTCAGTGCAGGTATTATTATTATCTCCATATTACAGGTGCAGAAACTAGCTTACTGGGATGAAATTTCTCATAAAAACTGTTAAATAATTAAATAAGTACGAGGATTCACCTTAGGTCTTCTGAGTGCAAAATCAGTGCTTTTCCTCCTATACCATAAATACTTCACTGTTTCCACCATTATACAATTGATCTGTTGAGTACAAATTATTTCCTCCATTGAAATAATTTATTGGATCCTAACTCCATTATCAAATACTCTTGCCTTTCCTCCCAAATTTCTGGTTTCTGTAAATTTAATGAGCTAGATGTCCTTGTGTTCATCTAAGTCATTGATTTAAAAAAAGAATTGAAAAACTTAACAAGCAGATACTTCCAGGACTACTTTCCTCCCAAAAAAACACTCATTAGTCTCTGAGGATTAGGATTAACCAGCCAAAAAGCTACCTAGCAGTGATATTATGTTAATTATATCATATTTGTTATGTTAAGTAATATTACATTATTAATTACAATAATATCTCTTTCTCTAGTCCATAATGGTGTTGTTAGATCTTGTCAAATATCTTGCTGAAATCTAGATATACCCCAAGCATATGGCATTCCCTTCATCTAATAACCCTCTCAAATAAAGAAAGGGTTTTTCTTTTTGTGACTTGATCTTAATGACCCCAAGTTCCTAGTTACCATTGCTGATTGTGTTTCAGTTGAACAATACTTCTTGCTATGACAAATATGTTTGACATCTGGCCAGTAGATTGACACAACAAGTGATTACTCCCTCCCTCTGATTGCCTTTTACATCTTGGGATCTCTATGTACCTAGGAGATCCTGAGGTCTGTGACCCCTTAAGCAAAATGTGCCAGTTCAATGAAGAAAAAATAGTTTCTTAAGAGGATTGCCTTTGATGAACTGGATAAAGTTCATTTATTCACTAGGGCCAGAGACTGTAAAAAATGTTAAAAACAAAACAAAAAACAAAAAAGCTTATAAGACGAACTTCATGGTAGAAACATAATTTACTCTCTATTTTGAAAATCCCTAGGTTATATTAGTAAACAGAGCAACTAGGTCATAGAGTGCTGGGCCTGGAGTCAGAAAGACATCTTTGTGACTTAAAATCCTACCTCAGACACTTACTGGCTGTGTGACCTGGATAAGCTACTTCACCTATATTTGCCTAGTTTTTCCCATCTGTAAAATGAGCTAAAGAAGAAAATAGCAAACCACTCCAATATCTTTGCCAAGAATACCCCAAATGGGGTCATAAAGAATCAGAATTGGCTGAAATGACTGAACAATTAGCAAATAACTTCTCTTTAGAATTATCCAGATTGCAACTGCCCTTAAAATTGTTTTTGGCATTTTAAGTGTGTAAATTTAAGTCATTATGAAAATAAAGTGTAGCACTCAGGCTCAAGAGCTAAAGTTTTCTCAGTCTTATGGCAGTGGTGTTGTGAATAGAGTGTTGGATAGAAATCCCTCCACTGACAAATACTGGCTCTCCGTTTCCTCATCTTTAAAGTAAAGATAATGATATCTATAACTGCTGTTGCCCAGGCTGATAGGAGATAATGGATGCAAATTAAAGGACTTTAAAACTTTATCTTTATTTGTGCTTTTTGTATGATTTCATGATTATTTTCATTTGCACTTCCAAAGAATGCTCCTGTTCCATTGCTAATGTTCCAAGAAAGATTTAGAAAGGGGGGTTAACTTGGGAGAATTAAAATGAATGGTCTTTCAATTAAATGTGGGTAGTGGAGAAGCCAAATTTTTGGGCATAGTAGTCTTTTAAAGAAACTCGTGACTTTTGGAAAATTCCTTATGGGGCTATCACGTCTGAACAACGTTCTATCTATTGGTCAATAAAGTTTGTTAAGTGAAGAGAATGAACACTGCTTCTGTAGTGGCCAAGAAAAGTCTGCTCTTGGATGTGATACCCCTCAATAAGGATTCCTGAGGGCAAGGTTAGAAACACGATTTCTATCATATGGGACTCTTTGCTTGAAAGGTCCAGTATGTGGATGTCAGGACATTTGGATGATTTGATTATATGATTGGGGGGGAGGGGCAAGAAAAGCCCATAACTCAGCTTCACACTTGATTTGAACAGTGGTGACATTTCATTAGACTGGAAGAGCTCCCTCTCCATGCCTCTACATTTATCACTTTGTGCATGAAATAGGGATGCCAGTAGAAAAAGCATGAAAAGACAAAAAGAGCACTTCAAAGGCTAGGCTGGTGATTGTGCTGATGGATTTCTATCCCAGCATTGATTTTTGATGGGCATAGCATTCACTGAATTTCTTTTTCCACAATTCCAGTGAGAGTGCTTGTCAAGGACTGAGCCAATAAGTGTCTGCCCTTTTGTATAAATTAAGTTTTATTTTTAATGCTTTGCAAATGAGTTGCTGAAATATCTACTGAGCAGGTTCCATTTGGTAGCTCTCATAGATGAATCAGGGCTTGAGGTGGGAGAAAGAGGAACTTCAGTCTTCCCTCTTGCCTTTTCCCACACTTCTTGTCCCATCAACCACAATAATTCTGAGTATTAACACTTACAGTTTTTGGGGCGGGGTACTGGACTGAATAGAATGAGAGAGAGTGTGGTGAAATGAAAAGAATGGAACTTGAAGGGCTAGCTATGAAAGTACCAGATTCTCTGTGTGTGTACATATACATACATGCATGCATACACATATGTGTGTATGTATATGTATATTTCTTGTTCTTATTTTGGTGACTGGAAAAAATCCCCATCTTGACAAGGCTAAAAATGGAGTGGTCACTGGCTGAGTCCTGCTGCTGATTGGCATGGAAACTTTGTTCTGTTTTGTTTTTGACCTGGGTGTATTTGCTCCTCCTTAAGGAGTTTTGTGGCACCCTGCACCTAGGGCTGCCACACCCTGCACCTTTGCTGCCAGAGTTCATGCAGATACCTAACTGACTTTTGCCCTATTATATCTCAGAACTCTCAAGTTTAAGAGATCTAACAACCTTAGAATCCCTAGTAGAGGAGAGTACATGTGTGTATCACCATGTCTGCTTCAGAACACAGTTAGAATCCTGGTCCTGCCACTTACTCCATCTGTGACGTTGAGAGTAATATTTAACTTTTTTGGAGCTCAGTTCCCTCATTTTTAAAATGGGGGAAATGAATTTTGTTATTAATTAATTTTTCAGTCATGTCTCACTCTTTATGACCCCATGTGGCAAGAGTTACTGGGATGCTTTGCCATTTCCTTCTCCAGGTAGCTTTACAGATGAGGAAACTGAACTCCTCCCAAAAAAACCCACATCATTAAGTGACTTGCCCAGAGTCACAAAGCTAGTTAAGTGTCTGAGGCTGAATTTGAACTCAGGTTCCACTGTACCACTTACAAGTTTCCTTAGATCTATGATTCTTTGATCCTTTGAGTAAAAGAAGAAAAATTAGGTAGAATAGTGCTCTGGGACAACTGACATCCACTCACATGTATGGAAGGAAATCCAAGCAACGGTTAATGACAGCTCTAAGATTTATATACACACATACACACATGTAAGATGTATATATACATATATACATACAAACACATATATGTACATATAGTATATATGTGCTTTTATATACTATTTTTACTAACCATTTGTCTAGATATCCTGATCTCTAGACATAGGATCATATATTTAGAGAAGGAAGAGACGTTAGCAATTATATAGGCCAGGAGTCCATAATATTTTGTGTGTGTGTTCCGGACCTCTTTAGCAGTTTGGACTCCTTTTCAAAACAAAATTTTTAAATGTATAGAACAAAATATATAGGATTGCAAAGGAAGATGATTATATTGATTTCAAGTTATTAACATATTAAAAATAAGTTCACAGAACCCATGTTGAGAGCTCTTGGAATAGTCCAACCCATTTCTCTTACAACTGACTTGTCCAAGGTCCCACAGGTAATAAATGGCTGAGCCAAGATTCAAACTTGGTATTCTGTTTATCTAGTTTCATTTTTTTCTCATTATACTATGATGAACCTGAATCAAGAAAAAGTTAAATTATGTTCATTATACTCTATTTTAAAAACAGGGAAATATAGAATGCTGAACAGAATATTTTTCTGCCATGTTTGTTAAATACTATTTTAATTTTCAATGTTTTAGTTATGTCAAATATTCCCTTAAAAGAAGTTGTAATATTAAACAATATAATTATCTTCCTTTCCCCTTATCCTCTTTTCTCTTTTGCCTCCATAATAACATAATATTTTCCCCAATAGTAGAGAAGTAAATAAACCTTGTTTATACTTCCTTTTCAAAGCCTTTATTTCATATGTGCTCAACTTTGGGGTTGGGGGAAATGAGAGTGAGAGAGAGAAAGAGAGAAAGAGAGAGGGGGGGAGAAGGGGGAGAGGGGGAGAGAGAGACTGGATTCTCTATAAGATAGCATACTCCATGTGTCTACCGTCTTCTGCCATTGTAATGGTTGATTAGGAGCTGTTCTTTCGTACCCTGTGAATAATAGCAATGTACATATTCATACCACAGTCAGTCAATGTGCACGAGTAATCAAGTGTAAACTCCAGCTTACTGATCCTGATTGTCCCAACATGTAGAGGACTTTCTGAGAGTGAACTAACTATTTTAGAAGCTTCATTAACTTCACCAGGCCACTAGTGTACTATTTAGTAGACTCGAACGGTATTTTCCTAATTCTGCTCTAGAGACCCGAGATTTAATGGAACTTGAGAGAATACCTTACTCTCAGGGAATAGTTTATCTACTGGGAGAGACTAAATGAGTATGCTCCATTAATTTTTATATGTATGTATGTATATGTATGTATATATGTGTATATATATAGTATATATTTTAAATATATATTTATATATAATATATAAAATGTATATTATGCATATATATTTTATATAAATATATATTTCCTACATTCACACATACACGCAATTATATGTATATGTGTATGTGCATATGTGTGTATATTCATTATATACTCCAAGCACCGTAATTGAAGATAGATATATCTATATATTGGTATAGAGATCTTTCTGTATATATGTGTGTATACACATTTACATTTATTTATTTTCTTGTTTACATCATTCATTTCCATGAGATTTTGAGTTATAAATTTTCTCCTTATCTTTCTCCCACCCACTACCCCAAAACAGCCATCTCACTGTATAACCCCTCCCCCAATCTGCTCTCTCCTATGTCCTACATCATTGTCCCTCTGACTTTCCGGTAGGGCAAGATGGATCTCCCTACCCCAGTGCCTGTATATCTTAATTCAGAGTTGCATGTAATTAATAATAATAATTATTATATATACATATACATACATACATACATACACACATATATATATTTAACATTTGATTGTAGAATGTTGAATTCTAGATTTTTTCCCTTCCTCCCTCATCACCCACCACCACAGGAAAGACAACTAATTCAATACAGGCTGTACATGTGTAGTTACGCAGAACATCTCCACAATGGACATATTGCGAGAGTCTAATTATATGTCCCTCTTTCGTATCTGTCCCCCCTTGTTGTATTCTCTACCCTGTCCCTTTACAGAAGTGTGTGCCTCCAGCAACCCTCCCCCACACCCTGCCCTCCCCTCAATCATCCCACCTCTTATCCCCATTCCCCTTACTGTCCTGTGTGGCAAGATACCCAGTTTAGAGTTTATGTAATTCCTTCCCTAAGCCAAATTCAATGAGTGTAAAGTTGACCTTTACCTTTTGCCTTCCTATTCTTCCCTTCCATTGTAACAGATATCCCTGTCTTCTTCTACATGAGATGATTAACCCCATTCTGTCTCACCCTGCCTCCTCTCCTTTTATTTCCCTCCCACCTCACAATTTCACCTTTTAAAGTATCATCCCTTAAATTGATCCTGTGCCCTCTATGTACATATGTACACACACACACTCAGATATGTATTCATATGCATACATATATATGCCCTCCTATAGAGACATATTTGCAGTATACATATATATGCATTTGTATTCCCCTGGGATTTTTTCCAGAGGTAATCAGTGAATTCTTTCAACCTCTATTTTGCCCTCTGGTTCTAAAACATCAGGTAAATTTTCCTTGAGAATTTCTTGAAGGATGATTTCTAGGCTCTTTTCTTTCATCATGACTCTCAGGTAGTCCAATAATTTTTAGATCATCTCTCCTGGATCTATTTTCCAGGTCAGTGGTTTTCCAATAAGATGTTTCACTTTGACTTCTTTTTTTTATTTTTTATCTGTTTAATAGTATCTTGATTTATTATAACATCATTAGCTTACATGTGCTCCAGTCTAGTTCTGAAGGAATTAGTCTCTTCAGTGAGCTTTTGAAATTCTTTTTCCATCTGGCAAATTTGACTTTTTAAGGCACTCTTCTCCTCATTGGCTTTTTGAGCCTCTTTTGCCATTTGAGTTAATCTATTTTTAAGGTGTTATTTTCTTCAGTCAGGTTGTTGACTCTCTTTTCATGATTATCTTGGATCATTCTCATTTTTCTTCCCAATTTTTCCTCCGCTTCTCATATTTGATTTTCAAAATCCTTATCGTGCACTTCTATGGCCTGTAACTAGTTCATATTTTCTTAGGGGATTTTGGTGGAGGAGTTCTGACTATGTTGACTTCCTGCCATTCCTTGCTTTGATCCCTTTTTCTCCCCTCAAAAAAGAATCTAAAGTTGGATAGCTGTGCTTGCTTTGTTTCCCTTGCTTGCTCATATTGCCACTAAATTACTTGAGTTTTGAGTTTTTAGCCACAGTAGAACTCTGCTTCCAGAGATGGGAGCTTTGTCACAAATTGTTGGGGTTTTGTAACTGCCAGAGCTATTATTTGGGTACCCTCTCTGAGAGCTTCCAGAGGCTCTGGCATCGGGTCTCATACCCCATCACCGCCACCTAAGACAGCAATCCAGGTCCAAACAGGTTAAAGAAAGAGTGATTACCCCCTCAGAATGGTCACTTAGTTCTGCTATGATCTGCAGGCCAGGACCTCTGCAGCAGACATGTGGAGGTGGTGCAGGGCTGCAGGACCTCTGCCACTACTAGCTCTGGGAGCAGAGGCTGGACCACACTCTTGGTCCCCCTGTTCCCAAAGTCTACACTGACGCTTTTTTTAATTGACTTGTTTCTTTACTTTTAGTTAAGAAGATTCAGTTCCAGAACCACTTGACTTTCAGATTTTTCACCCCTTCCTCTCCACCCCCTACCCCCACCATGGTGATATACAATCATGTACAGGATCTGCAAACTATTTCACATTGTACAATAGTCTGGTTGGATAGGTGTTGTGGCCAATGGAGTGAACAATGAGAAAAGAGAAACAAAAACCAAACATAGAAAAGAATGATAGCATGCATTGCTTCAGTCTCCATTTAAACTCTGGTCTTTCTGGATTTTTCTCTAAATGTAGACATCTCCTTCCATCCTGAGACTTGTAGGGTTGTCTTTTAACTGTGTGTTGCTGAGAGGAGTACAGTTTTTCAAAGTTCGTCGTCACACATATGATGTATCTGTGACTGTGTACAAAGTTTTTCCTGGTTCTGCTCTTCTCACTTAGCATCAATTAATATAGGCCTCTCCAGGTAAATATGAAGTCCATCTCCTTCCCATTTCTTATCACACAACAATATTCCATCACATTCATATACCATAACTTGTTCAGCCATTCCCCAGGTGATGGGCATCCCTTAAATTTCCAATTTTTTGCCACCACAAAGAGAGCTGCAATAAATATTTTTGTACATATGGGACCTTTTCTCACTTCTATGATCTCTTTGGGATACAACCCCAAAAGTGGTATTCCTGGGTCAAAGGGTATGCAATTATTTATAACCCTTTGGGCATAGTTCAAGATTTCTCTCCAAAATGGTTGTATCAGTTCACAGCTCCACCAACTCATTAGAGTTCCAATTTTTCCACATACTCTCCAGCGCTGGTCATTTTCCTGTTTTGTCATCTTAGCCAATCTGACTGGTGAGATGTGGTAGCTCAAAGTTGTTTTGATTTGCATTGTCTAAATCAATAGTGATTTAGAGCATTTTTCCATGTGCTTAAATATATCCTTAATTTCTACCTCTGTAAATTGCCTGTTCAT
>JAQQSW010009307.1:0-13264 GCA_028646575.1 Pseudocheirus occidentalis
ATATTATTATGGGATGATTTGTAGGCATTCACAATGGGAAATGGTGATTACTGAGAGCCAACTCATCTTTGTCAAAATGATGAAATTTAATAGGAGTATGGAAATTCTGATATTTGGGTCTAGAAATTGGTTTCACAAATACAAGATAGGAATGGTTTGGCTTGATAGCGGTTTGTGTGAAAAAGACAAATGGGGTTTGGCCTACTATAAGCTAAATGTGAGTCACCATGGAACAGGGCAACCTGAAAAGCTAATGCAATCTTTGGCTGCATCGAGAGCCTATGGCAGAAGAGGATCTGCTAAAGAAACTGGGGCATTTAGTTCCCCCTGCTTGCAATCAGGTGGGACTTTATTGCTGTCTTCAAGTGTTTAAAGGGCTGTCATATGGAAAATAGATTAGATTTATGCTTCTTGTTTCCAGATGGTAGAACTGGGAGTCACAGATGGAAGCTGCCGAGGCAGATTTCAGCTTTGATGGAGGGATCACATTTTATAGAGGAAGAAATGGAGCCACAGAGAGGCAAAGGAACTTGCTTACTATCACCTAGCCAATGGCTGAAGTGGGATTTGAATCTAGGTCTTCCCAACTCTAAGTCCAGTGCCCCAACAATTACATCATACCATGTCCTTGAAAAACAACAACCACAACAAAAACAGCATAGGAAGGCATCTCAGAGGCCTTCTAATCCAATACCTTCATTTTATGAGGAAATTGAAATTTAATTTCTTTGCCCAAGGTTATACAGGTAGAAAATGTCAGAGGAAGGGCTTGAACCCAGGCCCTCTGACCAGAGTCAATGCTCTTTCCATTATACCAAAAAGGCAGGTAAAAAAAATTACAAAGAAGTAGCACTATCCCCAAATGGTACGGGCTCTCTGCGGAGGCAGTGGTTTCCCTCATCACTTGTTTTTCAGTCAGAGGTTGGGGAACCTTTTGTCTAGGGTCCCACAGAGGAGATTCTTCTTTTAGTGTGAGTAGATGAGAGAAACTTCTGAGGTCATTCCATTTCTGAGATTCTGTGATTCTATACCCCACAAAGGTTCTGAACTTGGTAGCATAAAATGAGTATATGTTAAATTGTGCAAGATGAAAAGGGTGATATGAACTCAGAGAAGGATGGTGGGGATTCACAAGGACAACAGTAGTCAGTCTTCCTTCATAGAGAAGACAACTTGAAGCCACCCTAGAAATAGGATTATGATTCAGATCAATAGTGCCCAATGTCAAAGTCACTGTCAAGTCTTTTGGATTCAGCCTCTACAAATATCTTACATTGTGGCTTCTTTTTTACTCATGCTACCAACACCCAAGTTCATGCTCTTGTTACTTTATCATTACAATACGTCTTAAAATATTCTCCTTCCCTCCAGGCTCTCTTCTATCTTTCTTAGCTGCCAAAAGAAATTTTCTAAAGCATGGGTTTGGCCTATGCCATTACCCTGATAGGAAACTTTCATCAGATCACTATTGCCTATAGGATAAAGAGCAACCCATTAGCTTGGCATTTAGGGCCCTTAATAAGTTGGATCTAGTCTAGCTTGTTAGTCTTTTCACATTATTCCTCTTAACATATGCTGTATGTCCCAGTCAGACTGTCCCGGTCAGGTGGCCCCCAAACTTTGCTTTTCATTTCCCACTGTCATGAATTTGCGTAGGATATTCTTTCATGCCTAGCACATCTGACTCCAATGCGTTTTCTGTGATTTTTGACCCCAGAGGTGACACAATGGAAAGAAGTATCACCATAACATAAACATTACAAGTACCTAGCATGTAGCATCCTATTATCTGTGAATAATAGCTCACATTTCTTTCTTTCTTTTTTTTTCCCCCAAGGCAATTTGGGTTTAAGTGACTCGCCCAGGTCACAGCTAGTAAGTGTCAAGTGTCTGAGTCCAGATTTGAACTCAGGTCCTCCTGACTCCAGGGCCAGTGCTCTATCCGCTGTGCCACCCAGCTGCCTCGGTAACTCACATTTCTAAAGTGCTGTACAGTTTTAAGTTTCCCACAATTGTTGTAAGAAAAGCTGGTCCCAGTATCATAAAGTCTTACTTTCTGGCCTAACTCATTAACTATGTTCTTCTCTATACAGGACATTCTGTCTCCTCTCTCTCTACCTTTGCACATGCTGATCCTCGTGCCTAGAATGCTCATTCTTGCCACTTTCACCTCTTGGAATCCCTTGCTTTCTTCATGGTCCAGATCATGCCACCTTCTACTCAGGGCCTCTTCTGCTCCTCTCATTTGCTAATGCTCTCTTTCCAAAATTACTTTGTATTTACTTTGCATATATTTTCTATTTACTTATCTGTCCCTGTGCTTTTCCCAATTAGAATTTAAGCATTTTGAGGGCAGAAGCTGTTTCATTTGTTTTTTCTTTGTATTCCTAGTGCCTAACCCAGTGTCTGGCACACAGTAGGAACCTGTTAACTATGAAATGAATGAATGAAATGCTATTTTCCAAATTCTAAATCCTCATCCAGCTGTCAGCTAAGTTATCATTTCCTCTGATGCTCCCTTGCTATTTGCATTCTTTTTCCTCATCAGATTTTCCTAAACACTTTGTCTCATCTCTCCTGTGTCCTCATCACTCTCCACCTTATATCACATTTATCTGTGTACTTGTGGTATCCTCAGAACACGTAAACATCTTCAGAGAAGGAAATGTTCTCTTTTGTCTTTGTTTTAGGCACTGGGCATATGATGTGGGTTGAGATGAATTGTAATTGAGGGATTTAGCTTTAATGGATTAGAAAATAAGGTTTCTGAGTAGCAGAGTGACGTGATAAAAGTAGAAGCTTAGAATGGTAGCAGTGTGTTGGCTAGATTAGAGGAGAAGAACCTGGAATCAAGGAGAATAGCTGGGAAGAATGGTTCTTCTTAAAGCAATCCAGACATGTGGTGGTGAAGATCCTGAATTGAGGTGGTAGCAAAGTTGGACTGAAGAGAAAGGAATTGATGTTAACAATAAATCAAATTTATACACTCCTAGGTTTACAAAGAAAGAGAAGTTTTGTAGGAAAAGTGGTCATGGCTTGATGAAAGACTGTATCTATGACATGGATAGATCTTTTACACACATGGCAATCAATCCATCAACTAGCATTATATTAAGAACTCATGTTGTGCTAGGAACTGGGGATACAGAGAAAAAAATGAAATAGTTCCTGCCCTCAAGGAGCTTACATTCTAATATATATGTGTATGTGTGTGTGTGTGTATGTGTGTGTATGTATGTATGTATATAAAGAATTAGTTTGGAAAATTATGTTGGAATCAAGTTATAAAGGTCTTTAAAAGTTGTAAACAGAGATGTTTATCTTTAATCCTAGAAGAAAGAGACATTGGGATCTATTAAGTAAAGGAGAGACATGATTAAATGTGCAACTTTAGGGAAATCATTTTGGTAACTTTGTGGCGGATGCATTTGAGACAGGAGAGATATGAGTCAAGTTGATAAATGCAGAGGTTCTTGCAAAAGTCCCGGTTAGAAGGGATGAATGAGGACCGGGACTACGGTTGTATCTGTGTGGGCAGAAAGATGTTATGGAGGTAGAAAGATGTGATTTGGCAACTGGCTGGAGATGGAAGGACAAGTGAGTTTCTCTGAATATAGCTTTGCTTGGTAAAGAAAATTCAAAATCTGTAAGACTATATTTTAATAGCATATAGGAATCACTACAAAAATGATACATCATTAATCATGGAATCAATATATATTTCAGAATGTGCTTCATTGCAATTTGAAAACATATTTTGTTAAGGATAACACATCCTTTGCTGAATGTAAACCTGTTCTGTTCTTCAGAATGGAAGAAGGAAATAATTTAGTTACACTTACATTGAACTCCAGCACGATCCCGAGGCAATCAACCATCAGTGACACTAGTGTGGCCATAGTAATGATGGCTGTTGTCACCATAACATGGGAAATTTTTGAAAGGCTCCCACCAAAGAAAACATTGGCAATTACCTGTCAAAACAGATAAGATTTAGAAAATCGAGCATCCATTTCATGTTTATGTATTTTTTTTCTTTATACACAGCTTTCTGACACATTAGTCACTTCCTAACAAACAATGGTTTCCTGTAATACCTTCCCAGAAAAAGTTAATTGTATGCAACTGTTGGATAGGATATTTTTATTACCACAGTACCAGACAATATATATGAGTATACACACACACACACACGTATATATGTATATAAATGCACACACCCATGTTTAAAACCTTTAACACCGAAAGCAAAACTTAATAATGCCTCTATTCTTTCCTAAACACACCCTTGACATGACCAGTAGTGCTAATTACTGTATTTTGTGCTTAGGAAATAAAACATTACATATAGACAATTGAATACCAGCTTTAAGGTAAGATATAATCTATTGTTGTGATGGAAAAGCCCTTGAGGACTATCTTATTTCTTTCCCCTGGATACCTACAGGTCTACAACTAAAATTAACTAGACAGATGACTGTTTATTTGAAGGGTTTCTAAGGAAGGAGATTTTACAATTTTTCTCAATGATCCATTGCTTCTTTGCTTTCATCTAAACTCCTTCTTGCAATTGAAGGCTGTTTCCTCTTGTGCTTTTCTCAGTGAGGAGAGAGAGGAACCTATGATTCTTTAGAGAATAACGAACTAAATCAACAAGCGTTTATTGATCTCTTACTATTTATGCCACAGTGTGTTAGACACTGCGGGGAATACAAAAGATGTATTAAGTATTAAGCCCCTGCTCTTAAAAGCTTGCAATCAGTCTTGGAAAAGAAAACAAATAGTGTGAAGCTAACATTAAAATACTAACATAGTTAGCATAGTGCCTGTCTATAGGAGGCACTTAATAAACGCTATTTGACTGACTGTTTGACTGATTCTCTGATAGTGACTCAGCATATTAGGAGTTCATGGATAGAGTTTGCAGAATAACAGAATTTACAACTGCAAGAAAACCTTTGAAGTAACCTAGTCCCTTATTGTATAGAAATACCCTCTATCAGCAAATGCGTATAATACTTGAATATACTTCTTGAATACTTCAAGTGACAAAGAGCTGTGGATGGGAGTAGTCATAAAAACCTTTGCAGAGAACATTGAACTTGAGCTTGTATTGGAAATGAATGGGCTTGTGTGTTGTTGGTGGGCATTCCAGGAAGGAAAGAAGAGTATGACCAAAGTCAAAAAGTCATGAATAACCATGCTATATTCACAATGCATACAGGAGACAATAAAAAAAAAAAGGTTGGTGAATATAGTGGAGGGCTCATAGAAAGCTGCATCCTAAAACTAGTTAATTCCTAGGACTGGAAGGCATCATCTAATTAGATGACCATTAAGATCCAAGAACATTAGAGATCTTGATCTAATTATCATTAATCTAAGTTGTTAGAGATTGTCCATTCCAAGCTCCTTACTTTACAGATAAGGACATATTTTTCAAATTCTAGGCTTTCTCTTAATGCCCATTCCAATCTGACCACAAGCTACTTTTTTGTGAGTCATATTTTTTATTACTCCCCTTCACACAGACAGTGCTTCAGCCACATTGGCCTACTACTTATTCCTCTAAGCTTACCTATTTGTGCTTTCACATAGGCTTTCCACTATTCTTCAAATGTACCCCTTCTTTCACTTGTGCATCTTAGAATTCTTAGCTTCATTCAGGGCTGAGGTAAAGTGTGACCTTTCCTTCAAGCTTTCATTGGTACTCCTACTTGTTAGTATATTTTCCTTCCTCAAATTCTAGTTAGTTCTTTGTTTACCTCTTGTATCCCACCTCTTGTATAGCATGTAAAGTTCTAAAGGGTTGGAATCCATTCATTTTTTTTCTTTGTATCTCCAGGAACTGGCACAGTATTCCATGGAAGGTATAGAATAAATTCTTGTTGAAATGAATACATAAAAAATGACGGTGGCAGAACAATCAGTGAGTATTTGATTATAGAATGCTTCAAAGAAGCTAATTTTTCCTGTGTTATCTAGATAGGTCATTTCTCCCAAAAGATATAATGTAGTGTGGTCTCATGGATAAAAAAGCCCTTGGAATCAAGTTCAAATCCTGTCTCTGATGTGTACTGACCAAGTGATTCTGGGAAAATCACAGTCTCTTAGTGACCCAGGTTATTGTTTAGGGCTCTAAGTTACATATGGTTTTCCAAATTGTTTCAGTAGACAGTTTCCACGCCATAAATTTCCCAAGTAGATGAAGTCATAGGCCTATTCTGAGCTAAACTAAACAAAAAACCTACATAATCGCCTTAACCCAATTAAAATACACATCCCTGGAAGGCCTCTGAGGAATAATTATACTGATATGAAGTTCGAAATTGTAACAGTGGTAAATGAGTTATTTTAGGACTGATGGACATTTTGGCAACACTCAAATAATACCCTGTGTGCTCTCTACTTTGCCTCTAAATAGCCTGTGTTGATCTCATGCTGTGTGTGTGTGTGTGTGTATGTGTGTGTGTGTGTGTGTGTGTGATCTGTATTTGCTTGTGTATGCATGGAAGCAAGAATAAAAAGAAAGAGGAAAGGTAAGGGAGATATAAATGAAGGTTTCTTTTATCTAATCGCTATTCTCATAGTAGAGTTTGTAATTTAATTATTCTTCCAGTTCATGGTACTTAGAAACAGAAAGAAAAAAAAACTGAACCAAATATTCAGCTCTAAGGCCTACAAAATGCAAACTTGAAGGTGCAGTGATTTGAACAATTAATGCCTAGCTTCCACAGTTAAACAAGGTATGCGCATTGCATTAGTCCTAATCTGAAAACCAGATTTGGATGTGAGATAGGGCTGGGGAAAAATTAAAACAGAAAAAACACATACCTTCACTGTTGATCTAGAAATCAACCCTTAGTTCTTTCTTCTTCTACCACAGAACCAAAAATCTATAGTTAAACCTCTGAGTTGGAGTATTCACAGACTCACAAAAAAAGTCACTAATTAGTATTTATAAAGATTGAAATCTGTGAATCAGTCTAGTTGTTTTGGAAATCAATTTAGCATGACACACAAAAAGTCCCTAAAATCTGCATACCCATTAATCCGGTGATATATCTCATAGACTTAAATCCCAAAGAGATCAAAGAAAGAGGAGAAGGCCCTACATATACAAAAAATGTTTAGGGCAGCTCTTTTTCTAAAGGCAAAGAACTGAAAAGTAAGTAAGGAAGTGCCCATCATCTGGGGAATGGTTCAACAAATTATTTTATATGAATATAAAGTAATATTATTGTGCTGTGAAAAATGATGAAAATGATAGATTTAGAGAAACCTTAAAAAATTTGTATGAACTGATGCAAAATGAAGTAAGAATAACCAGGAGATCAAATATATAAAATAATAACATTATAAAGACAAACGACTTTGAAAGATGATATCTGATTAATATGATGACTAACCACAATTCTGAAAGCTCTATAATGCCCACCTCCTGATGGAGATGAGATAGTTTCAGGATAAAGGATGAGACAACCATTTATGGACATGGACAATGGGGATATTTGTTTTGTTTGACTATTCCTTTTTGTCCCAAGGGTTTTCTTTTTCTTTTAAGATGGGGGTGAAGAGTGAGAAGGAGAGAATACTTAATTGGAAAATAAAATGAAGCTAAAAGAGTATAAGTCATGTTTCAAATTGCATATTCAAGATGTCCCTGGCCCATGACTGGCTCTAGATAGGTACCTATCTGAGAAACAGGATGATATAGTGGATATGCCTGACTCTCAAGGTATATCTCTTGAAAGTGTGTTACCCTGGGCAAGCTGCCAATCTACACAATTTGGGGGGGAAGTTTCCATACCTAGAATCTCCTCTTCTAAGGAAATCATAGGTCTGGACCAAACCACTTCACCTCCCCCATAAAATATCTTCTTGGTCTTATAGAGCATATGAAGTTGGACATTCTATTTATGTTTCAGATTGTTCACCTAATATATTAAGCCTATTTACTCTGTAAATAATCTCTGGAAATAGGCTCCTAAGTCTAGGGGCCTTCTCAGTGTGAGAGGTTCACTGTGAATTAGTCCCATTAAAGTACAAATGGATGTAATAGGATTTTTAATAGATTGCATGAAGGACTGCCTGAAAGTCACATTTTCTTACTTCAGTTTGACAAGAATCAAAACATTTCCTTTACTCCCCAACCTCCCCAAATCTTAATATAGATCTTTAATTTCTCAAATCCAATTGGGTGGGATTTCATAGTGATTGCCATCAGAGATTAACTAAGGAGATATTAATGAAATGTAAAAGTACATGCATTCTTATAGGGACAAAGCTAAAGGTTTAAATGAGAAATTTAGGGATTCAAGGGAGAACAAAATATGTCTACACACACACACTTAAACTCATTCTACTGAGGGCATTCTGTCCCATGCTACTTCTGTGCTTATAGTTGGCTGTGGGGGTGTAATGGGAATCTGAAGCTCTTTCCTACCCCTAGCCCCTTTGCTTAAGTGGCTCCGAGAATGTTCATGTGGAGCCCGTGGTGAGAAGCTTGTTTTTTTGGGGGGGGAACGGCCACATCTTGTTGCTTTATAATTGGACAGTGGATCAAGAGGGCTGACCCAGGAGAAGCCTATATATACGCCCTGATGTGAGGCTTTGCTTTGGGGCTAACTTTGAGAAGAGTTGTGTGATTTGACCACATGAGACTCTGGGAAGCCGTTGAGCCCCCCAGCTTTGAAAAACCCAAATGATGATGCTTCCCTCTCTGGTATCTTGAATAGGTAATGGATGTGATGGTCAGATGGTTGGAAGCCCATTTGCTGATCTGTTTCTTGTAACTTGCTTGTAACTTGTGTTTGTAAATTGTGCCTGTAACTTGGGTTTGTATTCTCTGGAGTTCAGGATGCTGGCTTTTTCCCTAAACTATATAAATGATATGTTTGTTTGAGTAAAAAAAGATTGCTAACCCATTTTGAGTTGCTTTCCTTTAGTAAAGCAGATCTAAGAACCTGTGCTAGCAGCTGCCCTGGGTATGCTAGGGTGCTTGCTGATACAGAGGGAAAAACATCTAAGTAGCAAAGTCATGAAAAAAAGTTTGGATATGGGTTTTGTTTTTTAAAATTCAGTTTGGCTGAACCAAATGCCAGGAAAAACCATGGAATGCACTTATATAAATATTTGACCTTATGTTAATATAAACGCAAGCCTAACCATGATTTATAAATTCTGCTTGTGAAAGGTTCTCATAAATCTCTGAATGGGCAGTGGTACTGGGTAGGTAGTGGAATGAGTACTGCTCTGGGAGTCAGAGAGTGTCAAGTCTAGTTCCAATCCTGTCACTAATTAGCCAGGGAAAAGCTATTTAACTTTTCGTTCTTTAGTATCTTCATCTATGAAGTGACAGAGGTGGCTCATATGATTTTTAAGGTCCCTTTCAGCTCTAGAATTTCAAGAATGAAAACTTTGCTTTAAATCCTTCTGCTGAATAGTTAAAAGGAAATGTAGCAAACGGTAGAGCCTGTCTTGAATGCATATATTTACAAAAAAACTATTCTAATATTAAGTCAACAAACTTCATGTGCAAAACCTATACTTGGAAGATGAACTATAAGTACTCACCTCTCTGGTCACGAAACATTCAATTGGATAAGTCAAAATGACAGTGATTCCATAACAAAATCGTCCGAAGTTAATTAGGTCATCATTTCTGCAATAATTTTCAAACAAATCTCCTGGGGAATACCATAAAATTGAATCATTAAAGTTCTCAATAAACCTGAGAAGATTTTAAAAGAACTGATACAGAACAAAATGAGCAGAACCAGAAGAACAATTTACACTAAAATATCAATATTGTAATAAATAAACAATTTTGGAAGATTTAAAAATTCTGATGCAATGATTAACATAATGATTAAGAACACTGCCCACCTCATCACAGAGAAATAATAAGAATGAGACATTTTTGGACATGGTCAACATGGGAGTTTGTTTTGTTTAACTATGCTTATTATGATTCAAAGGTTTTATTTTTTTTTCCTGGTGGGTAGGGCAGGTAGAAGGTGGGAAAATGCCTGATAATAGAAGTTGAAAAAAATAAAAATGTAATTTTTTAAATGAGAAGGATATTACCTAAAACCTCAAGTTTCAATCAATTTTTAAAAATCATCTAGAACAAACGAGAACTTCTTGTCCAGTTTCAAAGGTCTAAGCAAAAACTTTGCCACGTTGCTTACTGAGACAGTGAGTTAGTGTACTACCTCAGAACTGATTTTTCACTAATTAGTGATAACTATCAGGGGGATAGCATTTTTTTGTTCTCACCACTCATTTTTGGTGGTCTAACTACAAATCACTTTTGAAAACTGTCTTGGAAGTGTTTCTGGCTGCTTGCAAATACTTTTCCTTTAACTTAGGAGCTCTGGATTTGGGGAGCTCTGGATTTTGGTTATGACATTCCTTAAACTATTTATTTTGGGCTTTCTTTCAGCAGGTGGTTGGTGGGTTTCCTGATCAAAGTAATGACCCACTGTGACTTCAGAAGTCCTGTGATAAAGAATGGTACTCACTTCCTACCAGAGAGATGACAGATTAAAAAGCAGCATGAGAAACATTTATGGTCAATGTGAGAATCTGTTCTGTTGAACTAGGCAAATTTGCTATAAGGGTTGTTTTTTCCCCCCCTGGAAGGAGGAAAGAAAATACATTTTTGTTAATTGGAAACAAAATTTAATTTAAAAAGAGAAAAGACTATACTGGAGAACTCTGGAATTAACTTAACAAAATGTCCTTATGCTCTTTGCTTCTGATTATTCAATTAGTAATAGAAAGAAAAATTTCAGTGTAAAATAAACAAGTTTTCTTTTGAAGTGTTATTCTCAGAACAAGGACAGTTCCCAAAGGAAGTGGAGAGACGGACATCTGGAGACCTGCATTTCCTGAATACCACATTACAAGATCTAAGCACAGTCTCTGTACCATGGGGAAGAATTTCAGACATTATCCTTCTTGGCATTTGGCAGCTTTTGATACATTTATTGGTAACAGAAAAAAAAGATACAAGCTTCCATAGACAACATTCTACAGAATCCAGACAAAGAGAAATGGCAGAGTAGTTATATCTTTAAAAATCTGCATTGGTGACTTTATATCTCCATCAAAATAGGCATTTTCAAGAGACAGCATTATTATCTCTGAACAATTTAGAGAAGAGGATGCAGAGGAAAAGGCAGGAAAGGGGAGGGGAATGATAAAAGAATAGTTATTTAGGGCCTGTTCTTTTCAGCATAAAGTGTTTTTCCTGCTTTTAAATTATTTGGCCACCTTGTTTCAATCAACCCAGATGGAAAACTAGATTAAAATCACACACTCTATTCAGTTATTCCAAAAGGAAAAGAAAGGAAAACAACTTCTGATTTTTTTCTTTCAAATGCCAAACCTGTTTATGAATATAATGTATGATTTCTTTAATTTTGGTCAAGATAGCATCCTTCAGATATTGAAAAGCTTTCATGGGGCAGAGGGATTAGATTTGTTCTATATGGCCCTGGAGGACAGAACCATGACCCATGGACGCAAGTTGCAAAGAGGCACATTTAGATTCCAGGCCAGTTCTAAACAATTACAGGGGAATTCCAAAAAGGGGAATAGGCTTCCTCTTGAGGTAGTGAGTTACTCCTTCCTGGATGCCTTCAAATAAAGGCTGGTTATTTACTTCCTGGATACATGATAGAGAGGATTCTTTTCTCAGGTATGGATGGGTCTGGATGGTCTTTACATTCTCTTCCTGTTCTGAAATTTAGTGATTCTGGGATCTAAAACATACTTTCAGCAGTACTCTTAGTGGATGCCAGGGGAGCTGCAGGTTAAGAGTGGTGATGATGGTTCTGATTCCAGATGAGATAATCATGATTGAATTACAAATAAAACTAGCTTGTGGTTTTTTTTTATTTGTTGTACATTTATTCTTCCGTTTAACTTTCATGCTTATGAAGTTAAGTATGGTATAGTGGATAGAGAATTGCTCTCAAAGTCAGGAGAACCTGAATTCAAATCCCACATCTGACATATGTTGGCTGTGTGACCATGGGCAAGTCGCTTAACCTTTTAGTTCTATAGGAAACTAAGATTTTAAGTTGCAGCAAAAATACTGACTTTCACTGAAAGAGGGAATTTTTTTCATCTGGGAGTTCCCTACTACCAATGAAATCACAGGTCTAGTCCAGTTCCCATCATTTTTATTGCTAGTGAAAAGGTGTAAGTTATTTCTACAGGTGATAGTCATGAGTAATGGTAGAGGGATAAGATTGAGTATAGTGTGTTTGGTGAACACTAAATAGACCTATCTGGCTGTACTAGGTAGTTCATGAAGAAGAATAATGGGGCATAAGTTTAGAAGGGTAGTTTGGGAATTGCATGCAAAGCTGAGGAGCTGATTTTTATCTAGTGGCAATGGGAGCCATCTTAGGTTTCTGAGCAGGGAAGTGTCATGAAGATCACTAGGTCTTAGAAAGATGAATCCTAAAATGTGTAGCATGAATTAGAGGTGAGGTCACACAAGGGACAGAGAAGCCAGCTAAGAGGCTAGCCATGAAGTAAGTGTGGTCTTAACTATGGTGATGGCAAGGAATAATCAGAGAGATGCTGGGGAAACAACAAGAGCGGGTCTTGGTGACTAAAAGGATTATGTGGGAGGTTTCAAAGAGTAATTCCTTATCAGAGAATAGCAAAACCACTGAGAAAAATGTGCAAAGCAGAAAGGAGAGGTAGATTTGTGAGGGAATAGGATGAGTTTAGTGTAAAGTTGAGTTTTAGACAGCATGGCCTAGGCAACCAGCATGAAGGAGTTAACACTTCTTTCTCTGAGACAAGAGGGAAGCAGAGGATGGGCACAGACATATGTGAGAGGAGGAGTTAGATTAAAAATAAGAAAATGTTAAATACTGTCAGACAAACAATGAAATATAAACTCAAATCTCTCATTGTACCTTGTGTATGGCCAGTAAACGTCAGATAACCAGAGGTAGCAAACAGCACACTGATAAATACAGAAATCACGACTGATACATGAATGACCTGAGACCACTTAGCCACTGTGGGTTCCTCCAGGGAACCATAAACTAAGAAGCTGTTATGGTGGCAGATGAATGCTACAATAGAAAATAATGAAAACATTATTAAAACACACTCCATATTTGACCCAGTGTAATGGTAATTAATTTGTTTGATCAGAAGTTAAGTAGATCCTAGTAACCTAGTGTTAAGTATAGAACTCTGTCCATTGGTGAAAAGGTATGAATTTCCCTGT
>JAQQSW010009308.1:0-13264 GCA_028646575.1 Pseudocheirus occidentalis
AAAGTGTTGTTTTCTTCAGTCAGGTTGTTGACTCTCTTTTCATGATTTTCTCGCATCATTCTCATTTCTCTTCCCAATTTTCCTCCACTTCTCTTATTTGTTTTTCAAAGTCCTTTTTCAGTTGATCTATAGCTTCTAGGAATTCTTCAAGTATCTTAGAAGCAATTGGTGTGGGAGTTCTGACTATGTCGTCTTCCTCCCATTCCATGCTTTGATCCTTTTTGTCCACAAAAAAGGATTCTAGAGTTTGGTTGCTGTTCTTATTTTGCTTCCTTTTCCTCATGTTGGCCAGTCAATTAATTGGTTGGGTTTTGTTTTTTTTTTAGCTTTGTAGATCTCTGCTTCCAAGGGGGGAAGCTCTGTTCCAAATCGCTGGCGTTTTCCCAGCTGCTGGAGTTATTAGTGGGGTGTTGCAGCCCCCCCAGCTTCAGCTTGCTGAGAGCACACCCCAGGACCACCACCCAAGACCACTATCCAGATCCAGACCACTCAACACAAGAGCACTTGGCCCTGATCAATCAACTCAGCCACCCTGTGGGGTCCGCAGGCCAAGGGCTCTGAAGCAGGCCAGTGGGGGCAGCCGTAGGTTACAGCAGTTCCTGCCCTTCCCCCACTGCTTCCTTGCCCTGGGGGCAGATTGGCCGAACTGCTTTTCTTCCCCCAAATTTAGCTTCAAAGTTCCACTTTCACTGACCGTTTCCAATCCTGGCTTGTTAGATGTGAAGATCCCTTCAGGTGCTGTAGATCTTCTTTGAAGTAGACTCATGCTGTGGCCGGGCTCAGCTCCTCCCAACAGCCCTGGTGTCTGGCCACATTTCGCTTTCAGGCTAAGCTGGCCTCGGCTCCCAGCCTGTCTAGCTGAGCCCCTCCTGCTGATCTGCCTTCAGCGAGAGATGTGTTTTCTGTATTTTTTGAGTTTGAGAGCCTTAGAATTTGTTTGGGGTCATATTTTATGGGTATTCAGGGTGGCTGTGTGGGAGCTGCAGAACCTTGCTGCTTCTATGCCGCCATCTTGGCTCTGCCTCCCCTCTCTGTTCTGTACTGTCTTTTTCAATATAAAAACCATTCTCCTTTACAGAGAAAACAAAACCAAAATAGGGACCAAGTACCTCTGTCTTTTCTTTGTTTTTGTCATCCCATCAACCTAGTCACCGAGTCCTCGCTGTCAGTGAGAATCAGCTCCAGACCAGGATTTTTCCTTGTTGTTTCTCCATATTTCAAAGCATGAAATTACCAGGAAATCAAGTCAAGAAGTTATTAACTGCTCTGCTTAGCAGAGAGCTTCAGCAGGAGTCTGGATAACTGAAATCTCCTGTGTTACATTCTTTCCCCTATTCCTCATCTATTTCCTCCCTCTGTCTAGACAGTCTGTAGTGATCAAACGCAGTTCTCTTTCTCCTTCCTTTAACCTTCACCCAAATGCTCTTCATCGTGTTTTTCTCCCTTAGATTCCTGTATTTCCTTGCCTGAGCCTACCTTCTTACTATACAAAGCAATCTCACCGCTCTTCTTTTTCTTACTTATTTCTTTGGAATAAGGCACAGCACCATCCACTCCAGTTACGTTTTTCATCTTACTGAGTCTCAGGTTTAGCTATGAGTTCAAAATGACCTTCTTATATGAGGACTTTTGGTCCCTCTTGTTTGTTTCTCAAACTTTGGGCATTTGAGGCCATGGTTTCATTTCTGGCTCCTTTGTTGGTTGTCTCCTATGTTGATATCCCAACTGTTGTTCTTCTTTGTGGCTATTCTCCATACTTGGGGGGTATACATACATACATACAAACATAATGTGTATGTATATGGGCACATGTGTGTATGTTATGTGTGTGAATATATGCAGTCTTATCCTTCTCCCATCCTTTTTAGTGTAAAGTCCTTTCAATTAGGTTTGAAAGACATCTAGGAAAGATATTCTTAGGAGCTTTTGTTAGATGTACTCTGTCTCTGACCAGGAATCTTGCAACCCTATATTAGACGTCAGTAAATCTGATGTTAAGTGGTTCAATGGAACTGGGGTGCTAGCTGTTGGCATCTAAAAATGGGAGAACAGAATTGGGGGGGGGGAGGCTAGAGTCAATGATAGAAAAACAGAGACTCCCCCAGCTCAGTTCCTTCAGAGCATTAGTTCCACCAAATTCAAGTCCAAAGCACCACTGGTTGGGAGTATTCTGGACCTTTACTCCTTAGCTCTCCTCTGCTGGATGGGCTGCAACATTTGGCCCACATTCCTAGGCACTGGGATGCCCAGAGCTTTAGCGTCTCAGTTAGAGACCACTCTCCCTAAACCTAGTACTAAAAAAGGACAAACAAAACTGACCAAAACTCCAACCCCACTTCTTGGGGGAATAGATGTGAGTATATGAAAAGGAACAAGCAGGAAACCGCATCTTGCTCCATGGTCACTGAGCAGAAGCAGTGTGGCACCAACAATGATCAGGTTGTTTATGGTTGTTTCAAAGCATGTTTTCTCATGCTGTTTTTAAAATCCAGTTATTACCACTTACAGGCTCAAACATCTTTCCAAATCGCATTGCATCCAGTCTATCCAATAACAGGAAGAGATGCCTGAATGGCCATCCCACCATCTGTCAGGTGTGCGGAGACTCCAGCCCGATGCACCGCTGCCACACAATAACTCTTTACGCTTGAATCAACAGAAAATGTTTTCAGAGTCACATGAAAGTTTTGGAGACAGATGAACCTTCCTACCTCTATTCATTTTTTGGTTGCTGCAGGATTTTATATATAAAAGCTTGACTTAAGCAAAAATAAAGGTTAAATGGGCCCACAGGGCAGGATGGTGCCTTCGCTTAATTGTGAAATGAAAAAAATTAGAAACTGCCACTGAAATTTACAAAGGACAGAAACTGGCTGTGAGTCAACAGTTCCAAAATCAATGTAATATATCACATGGTAAAATCTACAGTAGTTTCTTGTTTGGCACAATTTACATGTGAGAGGGTTTCATCCATTAAATTCATATTTGTTTTTATAGTGGTATGATTTTAATTTTTTAGCCAGAAGTGCCCTAGAACACGCTGCACAATCTGTTACAGTTTTGACTAAATAACTTATGAGGTTTTAATAGCAGGAAATCCTGTTACTGGACTTTCCTTCATATGCATCTATTTCGACTAGGATTTTAATGATGACTTTGCTCTGTAAACACAAGGCAAAAAGAATTAGTTGGCAATGTATACGCAGGACTAAGAAAAATGAACTACAGTAAACTCTTAGAACAGAAACATAATTTGAGAATAATTTAGAAATTTATCACTTGAGTGACACAACAAATCAGTATTTCTCTTAAGAAACCACCTGTAACACATTAAGTATAAATCCTAGTTTCTCAAGCACCGTTTGGGGACCTTTATGTTGCAATTCCAGATGCATATATTCGCTTAGTCGAGCAAGGGCACGGTTGCTGTGGAGGGGGTGAACAAACACAAAATGATGAAAGACTGGCCTTGAAATAAGCTTTCAAAAAAATTTGGAATTTTGCTTAATGTTGAATAAAATGCTTGTACATCAAATAAATAGCAAGCTTTTTAAAAATTAATGTTGAATGTACCATGGTATCATTCACAGATATTGTATATACTCACTGAACTTTTTGATTTGAAGAGCCCCTGAAAGATTTTCCCTTGTTTATATTCAGTGTGTGTATATATATATAATATACACACACATATATACACACACACATATACACACATACACACACGTGTGCGTGTGTGTGTATATACAGTCCAAATTGTAAGGGAATATTTATTTTTGACATTCCAAAGCCTTGTATCAATTAATCGAATTCAGGGCTCAGGCTTCCTCCTAGGATTACTAAACCTTCTCATTAAAATGAATATATAGTTGTTAAGTCTGTAAATGACATTGATTTGAGAAGAGGAGATGATGATGGAATTTAAAATAGCAATGATAATTTGCAGACGTCATTTCACTTCTCTAGGCTTTAGATTTCTCATCTATAAAATGAAAAAGTTGGTCTGGATTATCTTAAACGTCTCTTCCAGTTCTCAATTCCAAGTCGTGAGAAAATTAGAAAGTATTTCAAAAAGGGTGAGGGTAGTAGAAATAGTGCTGGTGGGGACTGGAAGCTTCTTGAGGGCAAGAACAGTTCATACTCTATTGCTCTACCTACTCCCACTCCTTCCTTAGCACAATGCCTTACACAGTGGGTTTTTTTTTATATTGAATTCTTCAGATTGGGCAATGACTGGAGGACCATGAGCATGTATGACTAAAAATGGATCTTGGGGTTTCTATTGAATTATTTGTCAAGTGCCTCCTCTGCCACACAGTTGCTGCATGTCCCTGGGAAAGTCACTCAAAGTGCCCCCAAGCAACTCTACTATTGGACTTGCAAAGAAGGTAATGATTTGCATTGGTAAAGGGGGAGTTTTTACACCAGAGCTCCCTACAATGACAAAATTATAGATGTGCACACACACACAATTCAGTAATCCTGCTAACAAGTAAAATTCAATTATACATACGTGTGTAATATGAAGCAAGCATAATGTAATTTTCCTGTTATACTAAACACTGACCAGACAGTTCCCAGGCTGGGGTTTAGCTTCAGAGGAATAACAAACCATCACATTTCCACAGTACTTTTAAGGCTTACAAAGCACTTTCCTCACGGCATCCCTGCGAAGGAGGTGGCACAAATATTATTATTCCCACTTTATTGATGAGGCAAATGCAGCTCAGAAAGACAAACTGACTTTCCCAGGCATAGTTAATATCTGGCTGGGGATTTCACCCTCTGCCTCTTTCTTTGAATTCCAAGGGTCTTCTTCTTCTGCCATACCAGCTCCACATTATTCACGTCTCAATAACAACTGATAGTTCTCCATCGAGTTAAAGTTTGCAAGCACATTCTAGGTAAACCCAGGGTTATTTATACACTGTTTTGCCTACCCTTTAGAAAGGCCCAAGCCAGTCATTCTTCACTCCTATCCTGGCACTCATTCTGATTCTCCCAACTTGGCCTCCGTAATTCTGCAGCCTTCTAACCTTTCCCTCAGAGCATGGGATCTCATTTTGGAACATTTCTCAACGCCTGCGTCCCCTTCTCCCATTGGGGAGTTCCCCCCTGGGTCTCCTTGGTGGGGGATGGGTAAGGAGAGGTGCTAGGGCAATCATGCTTCTTCCTTCCTGTCTTGGCTCCTGTTTCTGTGTTTTCTCCTTCTTAGAATTCAAACTCTTTGTTTACATTAGAATGTAAACTCATTGTTTACATTAGACTGTAAGCTCTTTGAAGGCACGGTCTGTTTTTATTTGTCTTTGAATCCTCATCACTTAATAGTACCAGGTATACAATAGGTGCTTAATCAGTGCCATGATCTCATTTCAGAATCATCACAGCCCTGTGAGGAAGGTACTACAGATGAGAAAACTGAGGCACGGAAGGGTGAAGGGACTCAAAGCAGCGTCACAGACAAAATGAAAACAATCAAGCTCCTGGGAGTCTACAGGGAACGGAGAAGCAAACCGACTCTGAATTAAGGATATCCACAGGATAATTGAGTAGTGTACCTGCCGCAGGTATGGAAGAGTCCTGCACAATACTGTAGACTTAAAACCATCAGAACATCTTTACTCTGATGCTGTTTGTATTACGGGGGCACTGAGGCTAGAGGCAGGGAGCCCGCTCCCAAAAGGTACAATGACAAAGAAAAGATGTGACAACGTTGGTCCTGATTCTGGTCTGCTAACTCTGGGAACAGATGAGGAGGAGCCACTTTTTGGTTGACTACGGAGCCAGAACTGGTGAATATTCAACTGCAGCTATGGCCGGCTCGAAGCTTTTTGCTGTCTCCTAGAAACTCTTCACTTTCTTAGAATTCTTCCTGCTAGCGCCACCACCTGGTGAGTCTCTCACATCCCACGAATGGATGCAGGCTCCTGCCTCCCTCCCCAGTCAGCAGCTGGGAAGGAAGAAAGGCCAGCAAATTGCTCCTGGTTATGCCCATGCTTTCTCCACAGAGATGAAAAGTCACATAGCCCTTGTCCTCAAAGATCTTACAGACTATCAGGGGCTAGAAGACAAATACCCAAACAACAGTAATACTTCTTCAAATCAGCCTCAGTTTTGTTAGAATGGACATTCCTTCTATCAGTGCAGATCACAATCCCTCCATGTCTTAGTAGACAGTCTTTGTGAGTTATTGGGGGGAGGGTGGGGAATCACTTGATGGTCACAGTTCCGGTGATGAATGTCCAAACTTAAGAGAATCTGGTTCTCAGACCAAGCTCACATGGTACATTCCTGATTCATGGTCAGAGTCTGTTTTATTGGTTAGAACCATTTTAACAGGTTTTTGCCTATTAAAAATAATTTTAAATGGAACATAAGAATTGCATTAATAGAAATAATTGAAATATAATAATGAAAACTCAGCATTGTTTCCCTTTAGACTATGTGAAGTATTAACACTGATTTTTACATTCATTTTTTCACTTTCTGTCTTCAGCACAAATTATTTAATAACTTTATCATGCTATTAACAGATTTTTTGTAAGAATTTGAGCAGTAGGGGTGGCTAAGTGGTGCAGTGAATATGGTACTGGCCCTGGAGGACCTGAGTTCAAATCCAGCTTCAGACACTTAAATACTTACTAGTCTCGTGATCTTGGGCAAGGCACTTAATCCCAATTGCCCTGCCTTCCTCCCTCCAAAAAGCCAAAAGAAGAAGAAGAAGAAGAAGAAGAAGAAGAAGAAGAAGAAGAAGAAGAAGAAGAAGAAGAATTTAAGGAGTAGTTTACACTCATTTTTAATCTCTTCTGATTTTGAAATTCTGTTTAAATAGAACTGGATTTCATAATTTTATCACTGAAATAGAAATTCACATTAGTTTCTGGTCATTAGGTATAAATGCAATAAAATGCTCTAGTTATTAGTATTCATATGTGTATGGAACATAAATCAAACATTACATAAATCAACACACAGCTAAGTGAATTATACACATCCTACAGGATACCGCAAAGGACTCTTAATATTTCCTGTTCATATTTAACATTTGCCATATAAGTACTTGATCTTTGTTCAGCATTAATTATGGCTGCAAAGAACATGAAAAAATGGCAGACTTTGTTAAAGAAAAAGGAATGAATTCAGAACCCACTTAAATTCAAACTAATGTTACTGTTTTTAGATATTTTTATACCAAGCATCACTCTCTTTTAGCTTACAGGAATTGCACTGCTGCTAGATCTGTATCAAAAAGACATTTTCAAAAAGTGAAAGGGACCTATTTTTACAAAAATAGTTATAGCAGCTTTTTGTGGTGGCTAAGAATTGGGCATTGAGGGGACGCCCATCAATTAGGGAATGGCTAAACATGCTGTGGTATATTATTGTAATATTATTGTGCTATAAGAAATGACAAGCAAGATGATTTCAGAAAGACCTAGAAAGACATGAACTGATGCAAAATGAAGTGAGCAGAACCAGGAGAACCTTGTATACAGTAACAATAATTTTGTACAATAAAGACCTATGAATGACCTAGCAATTCTCAGCAATACAATGAATGATCCAAGACAATACCAAAAGACTAATGATAAAGCCTACTATCTGCCTCCAGAGAAAGAGCCGATATTGTCTGAATATAGACGGAAACATGCTATTTTCACTTTTTTCGTTCTTTTTTTTGTTTGAGTCTTCTCGTACAAAATGATTACTATGGAAATGTTTTCCACAGTTACACATTTATAACCTATATCTGGTTGCTTACCATCTCAGGGAAGAGAGGGGAGGAAGAGAGGGAGAGAATTTGGAACTCAAAACATTTTTAAAAACGTGAAAAAATTGTTTTAGCACATAATTAGGAGAAAATAAAATAAATATGTATATTAAAAAGAAACTAATATACAGAGATTACAATGGGCTTAAAACTGCCTCTATTAGTGTTCCTTTGTTCTAGTGATTCCTAGAAGCATTTGGTGGTAGCAACAGACTCAGTCTCATCATCTGAATGGAAATGTCTACTTTCATACTTCCTTAATGTCCTCTTTTTCCATTGTCCCCACATCAAGGTTTGATCTAGAGGCAACTCTAGGCCTGTAGGACATTGTACTAACAAAACTGCCAATGTTCTGTACCCAACAGAATGCAGGGTATTCTGAGGGGGAAGTGAGAGGAAACATATGCCAGGCGAGTAAAACCACCACCACCACTTAATCATCATTTTCCCCTACACCCTGATGGAGACAGTTTAGGACCATGTCCCCAAGAGCTTTGGGAATAGTAATACCTTCTAAACCACCAAACCTGCTTCTAGTCTAGCCCCCACCGTTGTCATCATGGAGAAGGGGCCCACCATCTTCATCACTACCAGCTGTAGCTGCTGACCAACAGCTACCAACAGACAGATAAGTATAAAAACTCTGGGAGTGGCAGCAGGCCCCAGACCACCAGTCTTACCTCTAGCCCAGCCCTCATAGCTACCATCTAGGGAAGAAGGTGCCAGCCAACCCCACTAACAGCCAACCAGCTACCTCCCACAGGGCAGACAAACCAATGTAACTGTAACAGCAAGGCACCTGAGAGGCGGCACCACGAACCAGAAAGTTCAAACCTCCACCATCACTTTACCCTATTCTCCCTTCAGATCCTGACAGACACATTCCAAGATCTTCAAATCCAAAAGCTTTGGGAATAGTCAGCATCATAGCCATTATCCTGGGGAGGATACCCTTGATTCTGTGGAGATGGAGATGAAACCTGACAACCAGTCCTACAGGAGCTACAAGCACAGCTATTGATAACCCAGAAAATGGAGTTCTAGATACTTGTGATTGTCAGATGCCAACATCAGAAACTGATACGATTTCATTGGTGGAAATCCTATGGAACAAAGCATTAATGTAAGCTTTGCTGCTGCACCCTATGGTTCATCAGACCTTTCCATCTTACAAGTGAAACCTTCCATATGTGTTGTCTTCTCCATTAGATGGGAGCTCCTTGAGGGCAGACTGTCTTATTTTTTCTATTTGTAATCCTGGCACTTAGCACAATGCTTTGCAAATAGTAAGTGCTTAATTAATACTTCATTCAATAATTTATTCAGACTACCCATCGCCCAACACATCATGGATTCTTAGGCTCCCTGACCCAAAAATCATTCTCAAAATGAACTCAATAAGCACAGTGAAATTCCCTTACATTGTGTGCCACAAATTACTTAACCATTCCCCAATTGAAGGACATTGATTTTTGTTTCCAAATCTTTGCTACCACAGAAAAATGTTGCAATAAATATTGTGGTGGATATAGAGCCTTTCTTTTATCATTGACCTTCTTGGGATGTATGCCTAGCAGTGGAATTACTGAGTCAAAGGCTACAGACATTTTGTTCACTCCCTAGGATATGTTCAGTGTTTTCCGGATTGATCAGCCCAATCTGTAGTACCACCAATGATGCATTAATGTGTCTGTCTTTCTCCAACTCTTCTAATTTTGACATGTTTTGTCATCTTTGCCAGTTTCCTTGGTGTGAGCTGAAACCTCAAGGTCATCATGATTTGCATTTCTCTTACTAGTGATTTGGAACATTCTTTCATGTAGTACTTAATAGTGGGTAGCTCTTATTTTGAGAACTGCTTGTCTTTATCCGTTGACCACATTTATTAGAGAATGGCTTTTGATCTTGTATTTTTCCTTTAGTTATCTCGATTTCTTGAATATCAGACCTTTATCAGTAAGATTCAGTGCAAAGATGTTTTTTTCATCTATTGTTCTTTTAGTGGATTTTTGTTGTAAAAGCTTCTCAATTTCATGTTAATTGAAATTCTTAGGTAATTGCCTCTATCTCTTGTCCAGTTAAGAATTCAGCCTCTACCCAGGGAGTATAGGTATGTGACCTACTTTTCTTTTAATTTTCTTTTTTGTTTGCTTTTTTTTTTGAGGGGGGAAGGCAAGGCAATTGGGGTTAAGTGACTTGCCCAAGGTCACACAGCTAGTTATGTGTCAGGTACTTGAGGCTGGATTTGAACTCAGGTCCTTCTGACTCCAGGGCTAGTGCTCTATTCACTGTACCATCTAGCTGCCCCTTAATTTTCTAATCATATGATCTGTCATAGTCAAGTAATAAATACATTTTAGTTTTATTGTAAAATTTGGTATAAGATGTTGGGCTAAATCTAATTTCTGCCAGACTGCTATCAAGCATCTTCCAGAAACTTTCATCAAATAAGGAGTTCCTTCCTGAATAATTTATATTTTCAAGTCAATTAAAAATGAGGATATCGAGTTTAATTATTTCTGATTCTTCCTTGTTTAATTTGTTCCATTAATCCTTTAATCTAACTAGATTAATGGATTCTTTTTCTAACCAGTATCAAATAGTTTTGCTATTAGCTATATAATAATATAGCTAGAAGTATGGACCTTCTCTTCCTTCCCTCATTCCTACCTTTGTTCCCCATCATTTCTTTCGTTATTTCCTTAATTATTCTAGATCTTAGAGAAAGTCAGCGATGCCCCTCCTCCCACTTGATTCAAAACCCTCTGCAGTCTGCCTTCGAACCTCATTATTCCACTTAATTAGCTGTCTCTGAAGTCACTGAATCTAGTGATCTCTTCCCCATCCTCAGTCTTCTTGACCTCTCTACAGCCTTCGACACTCTTCCCCTCCCTCTTCTCTTCCATATTCTTTTCTCGAAAGGTTTCCATGACATTGCTCTCCCTAGTTCCCTCTTACGGGTCTACTACTTATCAATCTGCTTTGCTAGATCTTCCTCCAGGTTACAAACACTAAAAATTAGTATCCTTCAAGCATCTGTCCTGAGACTTAACTCTCTTCCCTCTATACCTTGTTAGGGGTCATGGACCCCTTTAGTAGTCTGGTAAATCTTACAGACTCCCCAAAATAATGTTTTTAAATGCATAAAATAAAATACATAGGTTTATAGAGAAAATTAATCACATTGAAATGCAGTTATCAAAACATGAAAAAAAGTTCAAGGATGACAGGTTAAGAGCCCTTGAATGCCACCTCACTTGGTAATCTGGCTATACCTTCCATGGGCTCTCATCTCCATGCAGATAATTCTCAGGTCTATTTACTCTAACTTCCCTCCAACTTCACACCATTACCTGCCTATCGCACATCCTGAATCAGATGTCCGTTAGGCATCTTCAACTCAGCAGGTACAAAACAGAATTCCTTAGCTTTTCCCTTCAAAGTCTCCCCTCTTTCGAATTTCCCTTAACTGCTGTTGCCACCACCATCCTCTCCATCAGTCAGACTTGCCACCCCAGGGTCACCCACACTCAGTCCACACACCCAGTTTGACATTGTTATGCCATCTCTAGCTTCAAAGCATCTCTTGTATAAGTCTCCTTCTCTCCACCCATCAACCACCACTGTGGTGCGCGCCCTCACCACTCTGTGCCTTCTGGTTGGTCTCCGTCAAGCCTCTCCCTGCTCCAAACTATCTTCCACACTTTTGTCCTTCCTAAGAAAGGAAACAATCATTTATTAAGTGCCTCCCACATCAGTCCATAAACACTACGTGCCTACTCTGTGCCAGTTACTGCTACAGCAACCCTGCAAGGTAGGTTATTATCCTCATTTTTATAGTTGAGGAAACTGAGGTTAAGTGACTTTCCCAGCATCATGTCTCAGGTAAATGTTTAAGGTTAGATTTGATTTCAGGTCTTCCTGATTCCAAATATATTCTATCTGCTACACCACCTGGATGCTTCTAAAGTAGATCTATATTTTGCCACTGGGCAAATGGTGATTTGCACAGCCTTACCTCACTTAAATCTAATTCACTTGTAATCATGGTATCACCTCCCAGATATTATGGTTTTCTTCGAGAACGAAGGACAAACAACACAGCATAGACCTGAGGCACTACTGTCAGCCTCTTCTAAATAAACTCTAAGAGCCATTACCTCCAAGATCAAACATAAAATATTCGCTGTATGTAGCTTCAATGAACAGCAACACTGGTCTTTGTTACTGACTATCCTCCATGCCCACTATGGCCTCCCTCCTGGTTTCCTACGGGCTTCCAGGACTCCTTTCAAGATTCACCTTAGAGGTTAAGAAACGTGTTTAAGTGATGGAAATAAAGAAGCTTCAGCATCCTTGAAAGTGACCTGATTTAAATGCCATTGAAAACCTATGGGCTATTATCAAAACCAGACTTTGAAAATAAACTGTCATTGAAAGTATGCTCCACATCCAATGTGATATGTGGTTTCATGATGTTGAATTAAAGAACGCATGTCAAAATCTTGTGAACTTAATGCCAAACTGTGAAAAAAGTGATTGCCACAAAAGGATACACTGCATATTAGATAGTTTTAAACATGTAAGAAGTTGTAATGTTTATTGTATGTCAGCAAATTTCATTACTTTGCTGTTGTTTTTTTCAGTTGTGTCCAATTCTCTGTGATCCCATTTAGGGTTTTCTTTTTTTTAAATTATTATTTTTTACTTGTTTGTTTACTTTTAGTTTACAAGATTCAGTTCTAGAATAACTTGAGTTTCAGATTTTTCTCCCCTCCCTCCCCACTCCCCACCCCCACCATGGTGGCATACAGTCATGTATAGGATCTGCAGACTCTTTCACATTGTACAGTAGTCTGGTTGTATAGGCGTTGCAGCCAATGGAGTGAACAATGGGAAAAGAGAAACAAAGCCAAACATAGAAAAGAATGATAGCATGCATTGCTTCAGTCTCCATTTAAACTCTGGTCTTTCTAGATCTTTCTCTGAGTGTAGACATCTTCAGTCCTGAGACTTGTAGAGTTGTCTTTTAACTGTGCGTTGCTGACAGGAGTCCAGTTTTTCAAGGTTGGTCGTCACACATATGATGTATCTGTGACTGTGTACAAATTTTTCCTGGTTCTGCTCTTCTCACTTAGTATCAATTCATATAAGCCTCTCCAGGTAAATATGAAGTCTGTCTCCTTCCCATTTCTTATAGCACAATAGTATTCCGTTACATTCATATACTTGTTCAGCCATTCCCCAATTGATGGGCATCCCTTAAATTTCCAGTTTTTTGCCACCACAAAGAGAGCTGAAATAAAAATTTTTTTACATATGGGACCTTTTCCCACTTCTATGATCTCTTTGGGATACAACCTCAAAAGTGGTATTACTGGGTCAAAGGGTATGCAATTATTTATAGCCATTTGGACATAGTTCCAGATTGCCGTCCAGAATGGATGTATCAGTTCACAGCTCCACCAACAATGCATTAGAGTTCCAATTTTT
>JAQQSW010009309.1:0-13263 GCA_028646575.1 Pseudocheirus occidentalis
AAATTTGACTTTTTAAGGCATTCTTCTCCTCATTGGCTTTCTGGGCCTCCTTTGACATTTGAGTTAATTTGCTCTTTAAGGTATTGTTTTCTTCAGTCACGTTGTTGATTCTTGTTTCATGACTTTCTCGCATCATTCTCATTTCTCTTTCCAATTTTTCCTCCACTTCTCTTATTTGGTTTTCAAAGTCCTTTCTAAGTTGATCCATAGCTAGCAGGCATTCTTCCAGTGTCTTGGAAGCATTTGGTGTGGGAGTTCTGACTGTGTTGTCTTCCTCCCACTCCATGCTTTGATCCTTTTTGTCCACAAAATAGGATTGTAGAGTTTTATTGCTGCTTTTACTTTGCTTCCTTTTCCTCATGTTGGCCAGTCTATTAATTGCTTGGTTTTTTAGCTCTGTGGAACTCTGCTTCCTGAGGGGGGAAAGCTCTGTCCCAAATCACTGGGGCCTTCACACCTGCCGGAGTTATTACTAGGGTGCTGAAGCCCCCCCCCAAAACTTTGGCTCACTGAAAGCACACCCCAGGACCACCACTCAAGACCACGATCCAGATCCAGGCTGCTCAACACAAGAGCCCTTGGCCATGATTGATCACCTCAGCCCCCCCTGCTATCTGCAGGCAGAGGGCTCTGAAGTAGCCCAGTGGAGGCCGCTCCTTTCAGCTGTTCCTGCTGCCACAGCCACCTCCCGCTGCTTCCTTGCCCTTGGAACAGTTTGGCCAGACCACTCTTCTCCCCCAAATTTAGCAAAATCCACTGACCTTTCTCTTAGCCTTTTTTTCTTCTGGCCTGATAAATGTGGTAACTGTGCCTCCAGTGCAGCCAATCTGCTCTCCTATAGACTCGGCTCCTCCCAACTGCCCTGGGACCTGGCCAGGCCAGGGTTTTCGGGCTGGGCCGGTCAGGGCTCCCAGACTGCCACAAAGAGGCCCACCTACTGAGCTGCCTATAGCAACAGATGTGTTTTCTGTATTTTGGAGAGTTTTGGAGCGTGAAAATTTGTTTAGAGTCACATTTTATGGTGGGACTGTGTGGGAGCTGTGGAGCTTTGCTGCTTCTACACTGCCATCTTGGCTCCACCCCCCCAACCCATGAGAAATTTGAGTAGAAATGAAAATAAGATTGGAAAATCTCTGTGGGAGGGGGAATAGCAAGTCAACTAAAGAGATACAAAATGATTGTTTTGCCACAGTCAGAGACCAGTGGAGATACCTAAAAAATTTATACTCAAGTAATCAACATGATTTTGTGATTTTTTTCTAGCATAATTCAGCAGTGTGTGTATGTAAATAAAGGAAATTGTTGCTAGGGGGTAATCCAGGGCTAAGGATTGGCAGAGTAAGATCTTCTATAATAAACAAGGGGAAGGAACTGTAAAGAAGACCAACTTGAGTTGAACTTTTTCACCAAGAGGTCAAAATGGGAAAGGGAAGAGAGTGTAACCAAAATAGGGGTAGCAAATACAGATGTCCTAGAAGAGAACCAAAGGAATAGAGGTATTGGAGGTAATAGTGAGGACAAATAATAGTTTGGGGGGGAGGGTTGGTCTCAAGGGAGTTAGAGAATGAAATGACAATAGATTGTGACTAGATAAAGGAATTGCAGATTTCATTAACATGGAAATTGTATATTTGTGGGTGATGGCAAGATCAGTCAAAGTTATGGCCATCTCTGTGTGTAGTAGAGGTGACTGAGAGTAGCTAATGAGAAATTGGTAAACTGAAGAAATGGGAAGTGAGGGTGTTTGAGGAACTATATCTGTGTGTGTGCATGCATGTGGGTATAAGTTGAAGTATGATGGCAGAGTTGGAGAAGAGAAAAAGACTGTGAGCCAAGCACTGAACTTATTAAGAAAGGAAGGAGAGTGCCTTGAAGGTGAGTATATAACAGACACCACAATCTTGACTGGATAATAAATGTGGATTATATGAATATAAAATGAAGAATTTTAACTGAGTAATAGTGGTAGAGGAAGTCTGGAAGTAGCAGTGGACAGAAAGGAGTATTCTAACTTTCCCATCACGATGAGGATGTGTCTGGGTGTATGAATGAAAGTACAACATGTGCTAGAAAGAGAAACCAGGCTCAGATATGTGGCTAACTGTGACTTGGTCATGCTCAGATGCCATAACTCAATAAATTCTCCTTCCCAGATGGTGTCAGTGGAGCTGTTTCTACCTTGTACATTGTATGAGGAAAGTTGTTCAGTGCCAGAACAGAAAAGGTGCTGAGCTTGACTAGCTTCCTCCTGGTCATATCCTCTACAGTAAATTAATTTTTCTTTAGCATAGCCAATGATCAGGTTCACTACTGATGAAATCATAAGGATCTTTCTGAACAAAACAATTAAAATAGGTCGCTGTAAAATGATAATAACCAAGTTTGAACACATAGAAAATATATGAGAAGTTAAACTCCCTGCTTCTTTGAAGCACAAGCATATTATACTCCTTTGATATATCTGTTTGGTTGAATAGTTGCTTTTTAACCCTTATTTTTCCCTTTGCTATGACAGGCAGAGTTGCATAGTGGATAGAGAACTAAACTCAGAACCAGGATGACCTGACTTCCAGCTTCCATCTCTAGCATAAACTGGATGTGGGACCCTGGGCAAGTCCTTTAACTTCTCAGTGTTCTGAAACCCTTTTTAAGACCATAAGTTGCAGAAAACATGCCAACCTACATTGGTAGAAGCAGTTTCATTATCTGGGAACTCTATAAACTAATGAAAATAGAGTCTTGATCCTTATCTATCCCAAATCTCTGTTTTGAGGGATTAGTCTTTCAGAAGAAAAAGAGGAGGGATATTTAAATACCTTTATAGCTGATGTCAAAACAAAAGATATGAATAAAATTATTTTAAAAGGTTACTATGTTTCCATTAAGTGTACAATGATTCCTTATTTTGTTATTAAGTATTATGAACATGAAAAATAAGAGATTGGTTAGATCACCTTGTACTTAGCCAAAATGGGATTATTCCCCGTAGTTTTTCTTGGAAAAGTATAAGTAAAAACCTAAAGCAAAATCATCTGCTACAGCAAATGTATACAGAGCCAGAGATTGGATCTGGGCCAGAGGTACATGGAGTGATTCTCTCAACATTAAAACAGTGATTTTATATCATTGCCATATGACAACGCAAACAATGCTCTTAAGCCATGTCTGTGCGCTAGGGATGAATCAAACATGCATGTCAGCTGTCTTCACAAACAGGCAAATCTTGTATAAAAGAAGTCTGCCATTTCCAACTGTGTGAAAGGGTCAACACACAGCCCACTTTGTCCGTGACAATGGAATCCCCATGAGTGTGTTTCAGAAAATGCACTCTACCCTTACACTATCCACTTTTATTCATGCTCTAATACATGTATTTCCCTGTTTGTTCATTTACAGCACCTTGGGATCACTTCCCTTGTTGTATTTCAACAGTTCTTCATCCTTTCAGAACAAATTAGCCTCTTTGTTTCTAAAAAAATAGCAACGTCAACAATGTCTCAAAAAAGTCTGGGAAGTTGCTGTCCTACTCTAGAATACTGGGGAAAGATTTCTAGAAGACAAAAAATACCTTTCCAAGGACCAAGTTCTATTTATGAAATATATTATCATTTAATATACATAATATAACAAACATAAGGTAATCAGATCATATTATGACGCAGTGTTATATTGCATTGTCATATATGCTAGTTATGAAAACACACAAATAAATGCAAAAAAATAATAAAAGGGAAAAGAGTATGCTTCAATCTGTACTCTGAGTTTATCAGTTTCTCTCTCTCTCTCTCTCTCTCTCTCTCACACACACACACACACACACATACACACATACTCTCTCTTTCTTTGGAAGTGGACAGCATTTTCATCATCAGTTCCTTCGAGTTATCATAGATCATTGCCTTCATCAAAGTAGCTAAATCTTTCACAGTTGTTCATTGATACAATATTGCTTTTACTGTGTACAATAATCTCCTGGTTCTACTCCCTTCACTTGGCATCAGTTCATAGAAATGTTCCTAGGGTTTTCTGAAACCATCCTGCTCATTATTTCTTGTAATATAATAGTATTCCATCATAATTCACAATTTATTTAGCCATTCCCTTATTGATGGACATTGCCTAAATTTTCACTTCTTTGCCACCACAAAAAGAATTGCTATAAATATTTACGTACAAATAGGTCCTTTTCATCTAATTTGTTCATAATCTTGATATCTTTCCATATCCTTGTAACTCACATCTGAATGCCTCCTGGCTTACTAAGATCTTTCCTAAAAGGTGCCTAGAGTTGAACACACAATTAAACGTGTGGTCTGACCAGGGCAGAATACAATATTACTATAATATCTTTTTATACTATCCTCTTAAGGCAGTGAATGATCACACTATTTTTGTGGCTATATATAAAACACTTCTAACTCGCACTGAGTTTGCCACCCACTAAAAATTATTATCATATAAAATACTACTCAGTGAGTGCTCAACCATTTTATTTGGGGGAAGATTGATTTTTAACACAAGGGTAAGGCTTTTCATTTATCTTTATTAAGCTTCATCTGATTAGATCAATTCCAATATTCAAACTTTTTGAATTCTGGCTCAGTTACTCAATATATTAGCTATCTTTCCTTGCTTTTTCTCATCCAGAAAATTCTTTAACTGTGCCATGTATGCGACTTTCCAAATGATTGATAAAAATATCAAGCAATAAGGCCAGAGAGAGATGCTTGGAAAAGTCTCCTGGAGATCTCTTCCTACCCTAACAAAGAACCATTAGATATAAGAGTTCTTAACCTGAGATCTATGAACTTGTTTTTTAAATATATATTTTATAACTGTTTCAAAATAATTACCATCCTCTGTAAGCCTATGTATTTTATTTTATACATTTAAAGATATCATTATGAAAAGAGCTCCATAGGTTTCACTAGATTCCCAAAGAGAACCAACACAGACACACACACACACACACACACACACACACACAATTAAAAAACCCTGCATTACTAATTAAGCGTATTCTGCCTGGCTCCAGATAGTAGAAATAGGAAAATGGCTGGCTTTAAAGGGATGGAGATTTTATTTCAGCATAAAACCAACCTTCTTACATTTATTACTGTTCCCAAAATGAAGTGAAGGATGCTTCAGAATATAATGAGCTGTTACTAGAATTATTTATGCTGATACTGGATTATTACCCACCTCTATGTGATACTCTTGAGGGAAATTATGCACATTGAGTAAACGTTAAAATAGATGAAGTTTGCAGTCTGTTTTTTATGTTTTAATTTGTTTGTTTTTAGTTTTCAACAATCATTTCTACAAGATTTTTGAGTTGCAATTTTTTTCTTTCCCTATCTTTCCCCTACCCCCTACCCTAAAATAGCAAGTCTACTGAATATCCCTTCCACCAATCTGATCTCTTTTATATCCTCCACCTTTACCCCCCCCTCAACTTTCTAGTAGGCCAAGATGGGTTTCTAAACCCCAATACCTGTATATCTTATTTCCCAATTGCATGTAAAAAAAAACAATTTTTAAACATTTGCTTTTAAAACTTTGAGTTCCCGATTTTTCCCCTTCTTTCCTCCTCACCCATCCCCACTGGGAAGATAAGCAATTCAATATAGATTATATATTGTAATTAACCAAATCATTTCGATAGTGGTTATATTGTGGAAGACTAACTATATTTCCCTCCATCCTATCCCACCCTCCACTTATTCTATTTTCTCCTTTAACCCTATCCCTTTTCAAAAATATTTTTTGCTAACCACACTCTCCCATAATCTGCCTTCCCTTCTATCTTCCCCCCTCTTATCCCCTGCCCTCCCATTTTCCTGTAGGGTAAGATATCCAGTTGAGTGTGTATGTTATTCCCTCCTTAAGCCTAATTCAATGAGAGTCAAGTTGTCCCATTTCCTTTCACCTTCCTGCTCTTCCCCTCCACTGTAACAGTTTTCTCGTACCTCTTTTATATGATATAATTTACCCTAATCTATTGCTCCCTTTCTTCTTCTCCCAATAAATTCCTCTCTCACTTCCTAATTTTACTGTTTTAGTTATCATCCCTTCATATTTAACTCATCCTGTGCCCTCTATGTATATACAAACAAATGCCCATACTCACATATATATTTATATACACATACATCATCCTATACATACAAATACATACATATATACACATACATACACATATATGTGTGTGTACATACGTGTGTGTGATTCTCTTACTTCTGGTATTAGAAAGTGAAATTTCCTGTTCAGCTCAGGTTTTTTCATCAAGAATGCTTGAAAGTTCTCTATTTCATTGAATGACCATATTTTTTCCTGTAGTATTATACTCAGTTTTGCTGAGTACATGATTCTTGATTTTATTCCTAGCTCCTTTGATCCCTGGAATATCACATTCCAAGCCTTTTGATCCCTTAATGTAGAAGCTGGTAGGTCTTATATTATCCTGATTGTGTTTCCACAATACTCAAACTGTTTCTTCCTGACTACTTGCAGTAGTTTCTCCTTTGTAATTTGGCTATAATATTTCTAGGAGTTTTCTCTTAGGGATCTTTTCCAAGAGGTAATTGATGAATTCTAGTTCTGAATTTTCCTTGAGAATTTCTTGAAGGATGATTTCTAGGTTCTTTTTCGGATCAGATAGTCCAATGATTTTTTTGTTTGTATCTGTTTAATAGTATCTTGATTTCTCATAAAGTCATTTGCTTCCATTTGCTCCACTCTAACTCTGAAGGAATTATTCTCCTCAGCAAGCTTTTGAGATTCTTTTTCCATCTGGAAAATTGGATTTTTTAAGGCATTCTTCTCCTCATTGACTTTTTGGGCCCCTTGCCATTTGAGTTAATCTGTTTTTAAGGTGTTATTTTCTTCAGTCAGGTTGTTGACTCTCTTTTCATGATTTTCTTGCATCATTCTCATTTCTCTTCCCAATTTTTCCTACACTTCTCTTATTTGGGTTTCAAAATCCTTCTTAAGCTCCTCTATGGTCTGTACTCAGCTTACATTTTTCTTGGAAGCTTTTGGTGCAGGAGTTCTGACTGTGTTGTCTTCCTCCCATTTCATGCTTTGATCCTTTTTGTCCCCCAAAAAAGGAATCTAAAGTTGGATAGCTGAGCTTGCTTTGCTTCCTTTGCCTGCCCATGTTGACAGTCAATTAATTTGACTTCTGAGCCACAGTAGAACTCTGCTTTCAGAGGGGAGAGCTTTGTCCCAAATCACTGGGGTTTACAACAGCTGCTGGAGCTATTAGGAGGCTCCTTCTCTGTAGCCCCAACCAGCTTTTTCACCTTTGGTGAAAAGGCACCTCAGGACCACCACCCAAGACTGTGATCCAGATCCAGGCAGCTCAAGGTAAGAGTACTTAGCTTCTGAATAATTGCTTGCCCCTCCCCTGCAATTTGTGGGCCACATGCTCTGAAGCAGCCACATGGAGGTGGCTGCAGGGCCTCCTCTTCTGCTGCTTTCTTGACCTGAGACAGATGGCAGGACCCATTTTTCTCCCCCAAATTTAGCTGAGTTCCATTGACCTTTCACTTTGTCCTTGTTTCTTATGGGTTGATAATTCTGGAAACTGTCACAGCTGCCAGTGATCCACTCTCTGGAGTGCTCCATCTGTGACTTGTCCTGGGCACCCTGGGGCTAAGCTGCAATTTTTTGGTACAGGCTGGGCTAGGCTCCCAGCACTCTGCAATGAGCCTTTCTCGTCCCTCCTGCTGGACTGCCCCCAGCAGGAGATGTGTTTTTTCTGTACTTTTGTGGTTTCTGGAGCTCTAAAATTTGTTTAGAGTCATATTTTATAGGTATTTGAAGTGGCTCTGGTGGGAGCTACAGAGTTCTCCTGCTTCTACACTGCCATCTTGACTCTCCCCATCTGCTCCCCCAGTTCATATTTTTCTTGGAGGTTTTTGATGCAGGAGTTCTGACTTCACTGTCTTCCTCCCACTCCATGCCTTGATCCTTTTTGTCCCTAAAAAAGGATTCTATTATCTGTTCGTGCTTCCATTGCTTGCTCATATTGACAGCCAATTACTTGAATTTTGAGCTCTTTGCCATAGTAGAACTCTGCTTCCAAAATAGAGAGAGCTATGTCCCAAATCACTGGGGTTTTTGCAGCTGCCAGAGCTATAAGATGGGTGCCCTCTCTACAGCCCCCACGTGCTCTGGCTTATTGGTCACATACCCCAGGATCATAACCCAGGACTGTCATCCAGATCCAAGCAGGTCAAAGCAAGATTGATTACCCTCTGAATGGTTGCTTGCACCCCCTACAATCTGCAAGCCACAGACCTCTGGAAGCAGCAGCCACTGTGCCTCCTCAGCTTCTTGCTCTGGTGGTAGCCGCTGGACCATGATGTCCCTGTTTGAACAAAGTTCCACCCTGACCTTTTACTTTGTTTTTGGCATTTGTGGATTCAGAAGTCTAGAAACCACTACAGATGCTGGTGATTTACTCTTATGAAGTCAGCTCCTACCATGGCTAGTCAGGGCCACCCTGGGGCTAAAACTGTGTCTCAGTCAGGACTGCACTCAGCTCCCAGCACCCTATGATGGACCCTTCCTGCCAGGCTGCTGGACTTCCTTCAGTGGGAGATTTTGTTTCTCTCTGTCACTTTGTGAGTTCTGTAGCTCTAAAGTTTGTTTAGAGTCATTTTTACATGTACTGGAGGATGTGGAAGCTAGAGCTCCACAAAGTCCTGTTTCTACTTTGCCCTCTTGGCTTTGCTCCCCTTCAGTCTCTTTCAGCTGAAATTCTTTGATGCAGATATATTTGCTCTTTCCATTATAATATATTGAGATTGTGTTTCTTCATCTATAATATGATGATGATACTAACCTTACTCATCACAGCTTTTTTCCTTGTTTATTTTACAAGGAAAGGGCTTTTCAAACCTTAAAAATTCAGAAAAGTGTTAATTACTTTTAATCTTATTTGATCTGTAGCAAGAAGATTTCCTGACACTTTCCAATATCTTAGCCTTATGGAATATTACTTTCTGGCCCAGCCACGTAGTAAGACATTATATTGTTGGTTTTTCCCAACATTAGGGAAACTAAGAATATATTTTCCATTTACTATAATGACCAGACTATTTGTTTCACAAAAAAAAATTAGGTTAATTTAGTGAGGAGGAAAGGGGAAAAAAAAGTTAGACAATAGCCAGGTTGACAATATAGGTCTGCTTACAAATATCAAATGACTAATTGATTAATTGATTTTTACTTTTTCAAATAGTTTTTAGAGCTATATCCTGAAACATAGAAATTCAGCTAACTTCTTCAGGATCACACCCTTTCAGGAGTTACTTGGGTTTAAATCATAGCCAGCAAACTTTTTGAAAGGCAATCACTTGTTACCTCCCCTATGAGAGAGAGAAGATGCAGTTATAAGTCTTCCAGTGAATACACATTAAGCATCATTTTTGTAGGATCACTTAGATCTGATAGAGATTTCATAGATAATTTAGACCAGCCCCTTCATTTTAAAAAGGAAGAACACAAGGTCTAGAAAAGTAAAGTTACCTCTCTATGGTCACATATATAATATCTAGAATTTTTACAGTTTTTTAATGTTAGAAAAATGCCTTGCAAATATCTTATTTTATGAGTAGGATCACCATCAGGGTTCAAATCAGTTATATTGACCCATATCAGGAGTCTTTCTACCACACCATGATGTCCCTCAAATTTGGGATCCAGATTTCAAAGATCTTTTCATAAAAACATAGAGAAATAATTATACATGAAAGTATAAAATGCTTAATCATAATAGGAAATAAGGACCATTCAATTAGATATGATTAATACTACATGTTTAACTGCCAACCAATGGTGAATATATATGCTATAACATTTCAAAATAAGTGGGCCCTATTGAGTTGTATTAACCAAGCAATCTTCATGGAGAAGAATGAATATGAACTTATTGTCAAAGCATAAGAAGCCAGTGATGAGAGAATGAGAGGAAAGTTAGGACATAGAGGTAGAGACAATTAATAAAAGAAGGCAACAGAAACAAAAAAAGTGGTTGTGGGGCCATGAATAGACCTCTTTCAATGGAGTGGAAGATTTGAGAAGGTGAGTAGAGGGAGAAGATACGGTTGGTGAAGAATGTTGCTGTCAGATTGTTGAGGGCCTTGAATTCCAGGCCAAAGAATTTAGTCTTTACTCTGTAGGAAAAAAGAACTGTTGAAGATTTTTCAAGAAAGAGAGCGAAATTAAGAAAGCAATGTTTCAGAATAGTTAGTCTGGTTGTGGTATGAAGGATGGGAACTGAGATGCAGAAGTTGGAGGCAGAAAAACTAATTAGGAGACTACCACAGAAATTCAAGAAAAAAGGCATGAAATAGGATAGAATCTGGAAATAGAGACAAGGGATGAATGCAAAATACAATGCAATGTAAGAAAGGACATGCTTAGGTGACTAATTTCATGTGTCAGGCTAGGGGAAAGGTGGAACCAAAGGTGATACAAGAATCAATCTGACAAAATTTCATAGAAATCACTCTGTTATGAGTGAAATTACTTTTCCCCCAGTGACTTAGATAATATAACAGAACTACTTTCTTTTCATTTCTAATTAATCCCCATTGGCAGGGCCATCTAAGAGTCTTACTCAAGTTTCAAATTAAGTTTTTATTGTGTCTATGAGAATTCCCAAGTCTTTCTGTGAAAAGCTATCTTTAAATGAACAGATTAAAAGGCTTAGGTGAGTCACCATTTAAAATTATTTAATAACCAATCTTTTTACAACTTTGGTTTCCTTCAAGTCCTAGGCAAAATCCTACCTTCTATAAGAAGCTCTAATCTAGTCCCTTCCTCTATTGATAATATCCAATTTATCCTGTAGACATCCTATTTTTACACAGTTGTTTGCATTTCATCTTTAGACTGTGAACTCCTCAAGAACAGGAATTGTTGGGAGGGTTGGTTTTTATGTGTTTTTTTAATTCCCAGCACTTACCACTGTGCCTAGTACACTACAGGTGTTTAATAAATATTTGCCAACTGACTGATTATAAAGTTCTTTACTAATGACAGCATTAGAGCTGGAAGGGACTTTAGAGGTCATCTAGTTCAACTTCCTCATGTTATAGATAAGGAAAATAATACTTGGTGATGTTGAAGGAGTTGTCTAAGATCACACAGGTCATTTACTACAGTAAGGGTGGGGAAACTGTGGCCTTCTAGGTCCTTGGGTGAGGCCCTTTAACTGAGTCCAGGTTTTACAGAACAAATCCTTTTATTAAGGGGATTTGTTCTGTGAAGTTTGGATTCAGTCAAAGGGCCACACTTGAGGACCTAGAGGGCCACATGTGGCCTCGAGGTCACAGGTTCCCCACCCCTGTACTAGAGTGATCTTGAGCCATAGTATACTAGAGAGCCACTAGTTTGCCTGAGTCATACAACTAATTAGTGGCAGAACTAGAGCTAGTACCTAAATCTCCATCGTTCTTTGATAGCTTACTATACTGACTCTCAGAAATATTCATTTTTCTAAGGATAGATTTCAAAGAAGCAGATTAACTGCAAACAGGACACACCAGTAGCAGAAGGAAAAGTTGATGTCAGCCCTCATGTGTCCCTCCTTCAGATTCATTCATCTGCTTTTATGAAGACTCTGGACCAAGGGTAATGCCTCCTTGTCAATTCTATTAGGAAAACACAGAATCTCAATAATAATAAGGACCCCTAGAGGTCACCTAATTGACCCAATTCATAATCAGATATCCTTTCTACAATATATCCAACTAGGGATAACCCATATCTGCTCACAGACATCTGGACGTAAGAAATACACTAACTTCAAAATCTGCCCCTTCCATGAATGACTAATTTTTGCTTACATAGAACATAAATCTATATTTCTGTAGCTTCTGCACATTGTTCTTAGTTATGACTCCTGGGACTATACTGAAAAAAGTTGATCTTTTTTCTATATTATAGTAATTCATATATTTGAAGACAGTTATCATGGCTCTCCTAAATTTTCTCTTACCCAGGCTAAATAGTCTGAATTCTCCCCATTGCTGTTGATATGGCATAGTTTCTAGTATCTTTACCATTGTAATCACCCTCCTCTGGATGAGATAAATATCCAGAATTCAGTATAACTACTACAGATGTGGGTATTACTGGGATAGAGTTCAGGGAAACTGCCCCTTGCCTCATTCTGCATTCTATTCTGACAGAAAAAGTATTTGAGCCTGGCCACACTTTCCTATTCTTACTCTGTTTCTGTCACTGGACTATAGCAAAAGGGTGGCAGGGAAGGATTTTTGAAAAAGGTTTAACAATCCAGATTTCCATTTCCTACTGCCTAAAATGGTCAGAAGCCAAGTCCAGCCCTTTCTTCACTGAATGTGAGGGGGTATGCAAGATTACTATTAGAAATAATATGACAGAAGTTTAGAGTATAGAACCCATAAAAGATCTGAGTTTCTATCCTTTCTCCACTCTTTCTTACCTGTCTAAACTAGGCAAGCCATTTCACTTTTCCTCTGCTGCCAAATGCAGTTACAATACCTATGCTAGCTATCCCACAAGAATATTGTGAGAATAAAATGAGAAAATGCTTTGGGAATCTAAAGGAGAACATAAATTATAATAGTTATTATGCTATATTCCAAAAGTAAATTCTATTTTGCACAACCAAAGCATTGTACGAGAACTATCTGGAACTCCTCTTGGGCAAAGCTCCTATTGCTTATTCAGTCCTTAAATCCTTCCCTATCTGGATCCCTTGCCAGGGTCTAGCACACTGTCTAGCACACCAACCCCAAAGCATTGGTTTTCAAGTTGGAGGTTGTAATGGTAATCAAATTGTTTGATCAGATACTTAGGGCTAAGTATAGAACTCTGTCCATTGGTGAAAAGGTGTGAATTCCCAGAACTCTGTCCATTGGTGAAAAGGTGTGAAGAATGCTATTGGCTGAGACATGCCCTGTTGACTTGGGAGAATGCCAGTGCTTATAAGGAATAATTTTATAGAGTCAAGATAGATTTTGGATTTGGCTCCTCGGTGGCTGACTGAAGACATGAACAGGATGGGGCTTTGTTTGTTGGTGGCCTGGCTGATCCTTGAGTTCCAGGCAAGAGAAGTCCTGAAGGGTTTGAGGTGTGCTGAATCTGGTGAACTTCAGTGTGTGCCGGGGATTGCCTTGAGGACTGGACAAGGACCTGGGAGCTGTTCATCCCTGAGGACTGGACGAGAACCTGTCAGCTTTCAGCTCCTGAATCTAGGTGATT
>JAQQSW010009310.1:0-13263 GCA_028646575.1 Pseudocheirus occidentalis
TGTATATTTTAGAAATGAGGCCTTTATCAGAGACACTAGTTGTAAATATTATTTCCCAATTTCCCACTTCCCTCTTAATCTTGGTTACAATGGCTTTGTTTTACAGAAACTTTTCAATTTGATGTAATCAAGATTATCCATTTTGCATTTTATGATGCTCTCCAACTCTTCTTTGGTCATAAAGTCTTCCCTGCTCCATAAATCTGACAGGTAAACTATTCCTTGCTTCTCCAGATTATTTAGAGAATCAGCCTTTATATCTAGACCATGCATCCATTTAGACTTGACTTTGGTGTATGGCGTTAGATGATGGTCTATGCCCAGTTTCTGCCATACTAAATTCCAGTTTTCCCAGCAGTTTTTGTCAGATAGTGAATTCTTAACCCAGAAACTGGGATCTTTAGGCTTATCTAACAGTATATTTCTATAGTCAGTAGCCAACAACTACAGTAATATACTGTTTGACAAGCCCAGAAATTCTAATAGAGAAATTAGGGGAAGTGCGTTTCATGAATGGGGGATAATTTATGTAGAAGATGAGATGCAGAAAGTAGAATCCTGAGTTCAGGGAACAAAGTCAATTACAGTTGGAATGTTGTATGAAGAGAGGAGGAGGGAGAGGATGTGGCACATTAATGGGTGTCCTTGTTGTTGTTTGCCCTTCCTCCACAAAGAGGACCATGACAACAGGGAGGTGATGCTATGACATGCATGAATTGGATTGAAGTGAGGGAGGGCTGTGCAAAGTCACCAGCCTTACTCTCTCCTCCAGAGCCATCTGGGTCCAGTGGCTGGATATAGGTAAGACACCTGGAGATGGCCCAGTTTGCAGTGGCTACCTTGGGCTTTGTAAAAGTAAGGTCTTTAACAGGTCCAAGTTTGACTGAGGCGAAGCCCATTCAGTGATTAAGGCTCCGTAAGAAAATAGGCAGAGAAAGGCTTCTTTACCTAATCAAAAAAGAAAAAAAAATCAATTTGGGAGGGAAAGACCCTCAGCGTTTCTGACCAAAATAGAAATAATTACTAGTTATGCTATTTGCATTCACTCTGAGATCAGGGCCCAAACAAGGACAAGTTAGGACTTGGTCTGGGACCTATTGTTGGCCAATCAATGACAGTGATTTGAATTTTAGTTCTGGTCCTCGAGGAAAAAAAATATTTCAGAGAACAAAATTTACATTCTTTTGGTCAGAGCCACCATACTTCTGGAAAGGCTTAATTGTAAAGGGTTTTAAATGCCAAGCTTGGGAGTTTGAATCTAATTCTAGACCCAATTGGGAGCCACTAAAGGTTCTTGATCAGGATAGTGATGTCATTAAACTTGTGCTTTAAAAATTATCTTAGTAGTTTTGTGGAAGCTATTTGGGGCTTTGTTGCTGGGATGCTGCTTCCTGATGGAAGGTAAGTTTCTGCTTTAACTTTCCCAGAACTAGGCCTCCACACCACTTTCTTGAAAGAAGGAAGGCAATAAATATTTATTAAGTGCTTACCGTGGGCCAGACACTGTGCTAAACACTCCACAAATATTTTCTCATATGGTACTTATAACCAGCCTGGGAAAGAGCTGTTGTTATCATCCACAGGTAAGGAAACTGAAATAGACAGGCAAGTGGCCAGTGTCATTGAGCTGATACATGTTTGGGGTTGGCTTTCCACTCAGGCTTTCCTGATTCTAGTCCCTTGTTCAGGCTCTGCTCCAGCCTGATTCCAGGCTCTATCCATTGTGCCACCTAGCTGGGGGACATCTAGTGTGGACATCTCACACATCCTGCTGCTGCTGGCATGGCCCCTCGAACCCACCCATCTCCAGTTCCCCTTCATATGTTATCTTGTATATAGAATGTCTGGCTGGCACTCTGCCTGCCTGTCTGCCTGTCTGCCTGTCTGTCTGTCTTTCTGCCTTTCTCATCTTTCAACTGTTTCCATCATCTATCATCTCTATTTTCTGTCTATATCATATCATATCATATCATATCACATCACATCACATCACATCATATCATATCATGTCATGTCATATCATGTCATATCATATCACATATCATATCATAACATATCATATCATCTCTCATCTATCCATCTGTCTGTCTATCGATCTATCTATCTATCTATCTATCTATCTATCTATCTGTCTCTCTGTCTGTCTGTCCGTCCGTCCATCCATACATCATCTATTTATCTATCTATCTATCTATCTATCTATCTATCTATCTATCTATCTATCTGAGATGAAACTTGAAATTCTAAAAAGGATCCTTTTGCAACATTTTAGGTAAGAGATAATGAAGACCTGTACAATGATGGGGGAGTGGTAAAAAAGACTAAAGTCAACTAAAGAGGGTGAGGGAGTGGGAGGAGTTAGCAATTACTCTGAGGTTGGGAAAGTTAGTTTTCATAAGAATTAGGGTCCTCTTAAAGACCTTTCAAAGAGTAATGAGATCATAAAGGGAAGATAATAAGTTAGGTTAAGGACATGCTGAATTTGAGATGTCTAGGGGGCATCTAAAAGACAGTGATGCATAATGGAGTTCAAGAGAGAGATGAGGGTTGATTCTGCATGAAATGATAATGTAATCTATGGAACCAAGACAATTCAGAAGCCTTAGTGCTTCTCAATACTTGAAGATCCAGTGATCAAGGAAGCCTTAGAAAGTAATGAACAGAGAAAGTTTGGAGTCCAGGAAAAAGTTTCCCTGGATCAAGTAACTGTCAGACTAATATTACAGCTGAATAATATTAACGAGGTCCAAAGCTCAGCATTGGAACCTTCTCCTATGGCTAGTACTGTTGACATAAACCAGGGTTAATGGAAAAGGGTTACTGAGCTGGTAAAAAGTAAGCGGCCACCTAGTCCCAGAAGCAACTCTAGCTCACTTATTCTTCATATTAAAGTCTAGTTTCCCCTTGAAATTATGATTTATATGAAGTTTAGATAAAGGAAAGTGAGAATAGATTCATCACTTTTAATGTATGGGGGATTATTTATGGGTAGACTCGATACTCTGAAACACCATCAGATTGAGATACTTGGAAGTTTCATGAAAGTTAGAATTTTAAAGTCCTTCAAATCATCTCATCCGGTTCAGTGTTTTTCAAACTTTTTTGTCACAGGTTCACTTTATAGTCTTAAAAATTATTGAGGAAACCACAAAGAGCACTTGTTCATGTGGGTTATATTTACTTATATTTTTTAATATTTACAATACTAGAAATTAAAACTGAGTTAAAATAATTTTTAATTAAATTAATGCCCATTGCATCTATTATATATAAAGTACAAATACTCATTCATTTAAAAATAAACTCATTATATGTTAACAAAAGTAACATTTTAATGAAAATAACTATATTTTCCAAAGCAAAAAATTAGTGAGAAGGGTGACATTGTTTTACATATAATGTGTATATATGTGCTCTCACATATGTATATGTGTATATACACATATATTTGCAAACTTCATTAATGTCTGGCTTAATAGAAGACAGCTGTATTGTTCTGTCTACTTCTGCAATCAATCTATTGTGATGTATTGTTTTAGTTGAAGTAGATGAAGGAAATCCAGTTTCCCTTGGGTAGGTAATTGGAAAATGGGGAAGTATTTTAATAGGCAAATGGTATTATAGTATCTTAGTATTATTACAAAAATAGTTTTGACTCTGTGGATCCCCTGATACTATCTCAGAGCCACCCAGGAATCCATGGACCACTTTTTGAAAAATAATAGTCTTTTTACAAATGAGAAAAGTTAAGACCACATAGGTAAGGTGACATGTCCAAGATGACTCAGGTAACAGGTAGCAGAGTCAGAATTTGAACTCATGTCCTCTAATTTCAAATCCAGTTTTCTTTGCTCATCTATTTTAAAGAAAGTATTTTATGTCTATACTGTTGGGCCCAAGCAGAGAACTGAGTTGATTAAATGTTTATATTTGTTGGGGGGCTTTGGGGGCAAAGTGTAATCTGTTCTAAAGGGGACTAGAAATTTTGTAGCAGGACTAGAAATCAGGTTATTCTAATTCTGGTTTAATTGTGTGATCCTAGGAAAGATCATTCAATTCTTGAAGTAACCCATTAGATATCTGGGGGAAAAAAAAAGCATAGAAGTGAAACTGACTCATCTCACTGGGATCCGGTAGGAATAATCTCAGTCATTTTTGTGAAGCATTTTGGACAATTTCAACTAAATATATTATAAAAATCAAGTGCATTTTCAATAAAAAGGACATTTGAAAAAGTTATTCCATACCTCAGGAATATAATATTTTGTCATTGCAATTACTACTGCCACTGAAGTGAATCAGACTTTCTCATTAACTTAATAGCTCTCAAAAAGTGGCCATTATGACAGCTGCTGTGAACTCATCCTGCTATGGTCAACTGGTTAGTGAGCCTCTCTGTCCTCAGGTTGGTTCCCCAACTTAGATACACAGGCCATCATTGAGACATGACTTGAAGATTCTCCAGTTTGAGAACGGGTTACAAATTGGTTACTTTGAGAACTCAGATGGCCTCCATGACATGATGAAGCATTGATGAAGAACGTCAATGGAGACAAAATTATAACAGCATAAACGTGATAATGTAATTTATTCTATGTTACTCTGGCATTGTTCTCTCATCATTTCTTATACATATATCCTGTTTTCTGCAAATGAATCATGAGCTCATTAAGATGAGGTGCAATGGGGGCAGCTAGATGGCACAGTGAATAGAGCACCAGCCCTGGAGTCAGGAGGACCTGAGTTCAAATCCGGCCTCAGACACTTAACACAAAAACTAGCCATGTGACCTTGGGCAAGTCACTTAACCCCAACTGCCCTCCAAAAAAAGAAAAAGAAAGAAAAAAAAGATGAGGTGTAATGGGAATGGGAATTTGAAGATCTTCCCTGCTTTGAAAGTAAAGTCTGCCCCCTAATAGGCTGAATATAGTCATATGAAGCCTAGGGTGGGAGGAGTTTCCTGAAGGGTAGAACAGAGCTGCAGGAAGCTGAGAGTCAGAGCTAGAGAGATGGTGGGAGAGAGAGGAGCTCAGGCAAGGAGATAGGTTTATGAAGAAATATTGATCTTGTATTGGTTTGTGGGAAGGTTAAAAGATGCTATGGCTCTCTGTGTTGTCATGAATTCTTAATATCTTTGCTACCACGATGGAATTGGCTTACTGGTTTGGGGATTTGGTTTAGTGATGTCTAAATAAAGGCTTTGGTTCTGTCCTCTATATGGAGAATCTGTTATATTTTGTGACTAAGAACTATACAGGAATATTTATAGTCACAGTCAGCACTGTAAATATTGCACTGGCATTTGTCAAGGGTGGATTTTTAAAACTACCTTTTTTTATCCCACATAGTTAAGTGTTATACATTTGGAAGTTTTTCTTTAAAAAAATTGTAATTAGCAAGCATTTACTTTCTCTTACTCTAAACTTTCTTAATTAAAAAAGTAAAAACAATGTTTTTATAATGCATATATATATATATATATATATATGTATGTATATATATATATCCAGAAGTTTTCTAATGCCTGCTTGCTGAATGATGATGTAGAGCCATATTTAGCTATTATGGTGTCCAGAGCAAAAAACACAAAATGTGGTATAAAATAAATTTTTCAACACATGTAATTGTGTGTAAGTGTGTGTATCTCCTCCCCATCTCTATCCTCCCTTCCCCTTGATCTCTAGCATCTAGAAGTCAAAGTCTAGGATGCTGTGAGACTACTTATTGCTGGGGACGCCTGTGCCAGGGAAGGGGGGAAGGCAGGACTGAGATTAGGTGCTGAGGCCATTTTTTTCTACTTGTTGAAATAAAAGAAGTGTTGTCAGTGTCCTTTAAATTTTAGCTCCCTGATGAAAAGCCCAATAGTTATGGCTCTGAATAAATGAATATATTATCCTTTGGCTTTAGATTTGGTTTTACTCCTTGATCTGCTATATTCTCCTGGGTAAATCTGAATTTCCTTGTCCTTAAGCTGAACATACCAATGACATTTCCCATGTAGGTATTGGGATTAACCACTTAAAAGTGGTGCCTAAGTAATCTGGCATCTAGGTGCCTTATAAATGCTAAGTTGAATGGAATAAGTGTGACATATGGACTAAATTTCCTTTGTGATAGACATGAGCTTAAAAAATTAAGAAAAACATATTTGACAAAGCATGTGTTGGACTTCGCCAAAGCCAAAATGTTTGGAAAATTGTTGAAGATGTTTTTGCCAAACCCAAAGTACCACCCCATTTTCTCATTCTCTGTACATGTTGTTATGTATTTGGGTGGTGAAATAATAGTAAATGTATTTTAGAGTATCTAATTATAATGGGTATCCTGACTCTTAGGTGGATGATACCTTTTCACAAGCAATTAGGTTACTAGGGAACTTGAAATACCATGTTTAATGGTTTGTTCATTTGGAATTTTGCCATTTGTCTTTGGCATCATCCACCAATTTTATCTGTAGAAGTATTTATTTATTTATAGTTGGACTTCTACTCAACTCCAAAAGCTTCCACATTCTTCACACAATGTAAACTGAACTCTTTTCTGGAAACTGGTTCAGTGAGATAGGAAAGCAAGAACCATCTCTTATGTAATAAAATAATGGGACTGAATGTTTTTTGACAAGCATGCTAGGATTTGTACATTCAAATAAGTGCCATCTCCTTCAAAATATTCACCTCGGGAGGCTAGACATTTACTATAAGTTCCTGCCAACATCCAAAGCACTTGTGCAATTATCCTTTTGGAACAAACTTTAGAGGCAGTTTTGAATCACAGAAGAATGGGCTACTTGCATTGGGGTTCCAGTATTTTTCAACCAAAAAAATAGTAATGTCTAAACTGATCATTCACATTATTCCCCTGACTTGGATCAGAATGACTTCTGAATGTTCAAAAATAATGAATTCCTTCAACAAAGGAAATATACTTTTTTCTTTTTATTAATTTATTTTTAGTTTTCATCATTCACTTCCACAAGATTTTGAGTTTCAAATTTTCTCCCAATTTCTCCTCTCTCCAAACCCCAAGATGGCATGCATTCTGATTACCCCTTCCTCCAGTCTGCCCTGCCTTCTATCACCCACACCCCCTTCTGTTATCCCCTTCCCTTTTATGTTCCTGTAGGGGAAGATATATTTCTATACCCCAATGCCTGTATATCTTATTTCCAAGTTGCATGTAAAATCAATTTTTAACACTCCTTTTTAAAACTTTGAGTTTGAAGTTCTTCTCCTCCTTCCTCCCCACCCATCCTCATTGAGAAGGAAAACAATTTGAAATTGATTATATTCCATGTAGTCATTCAAAACAGGTCCATAGCAGTCATGTTGTGGAAGACTAACTATATTTCCCTCCATCCTGTACTGTCTCCCATTTGTTCTTTTCTCTCCTTTGACCCTGTCTCTCCTCAAAAGTGTTTGGTTCTGATTGCCCCCTCCTCCCAGTTGTCCTTTCTATCATCCCCACTCCTTTTTTTTATCCCCTTCCCTCCTACTTTCCTGTAGAGTAAGATAGATTTTCATGCACAATTGAGTGTATGTTATCCCCCCTTAAACCAACCCTAATGAGAGTAAGGTTCATGCATTCCCTCTCACCTCCCTCTCCCCTTCCCCTCTGTTGTAAAACCTTTTTATTGCCTCTTTTTGTGAGATAATTTACCCCATTTTATCTCTCCCTTTCTCCTTCTTCAAGTATGTTCCTCTCTTACCCCTTAATTTCATTTTTTAGAATTTGGCCCTAAATTTTCTGGCAGTTTTCCTTTTGAGATCTTGTTCAGGCAATGACTGGTAGATTCTTTCAATTTCTATTTCTCCTCTGGTTGTAGAACATCAGCACAGTTTTCCTTGAAAATTTCTTGAAAGATGATGTCTAGATCCTTTTTGTTTGTGACTTTCAGATAGCCCAATAATTTAAAAATTCCCTCTCCTGGATCTATTTTCCAGGTCAGTTATTTTTTCAATGAGATATTTCCTGTTGCCTTCTATTTTTAATTCTTTTGGTTTTGTTTTATAATTTCTTGATTTTTCATAAAGTCATTAGCTTCCATTTGCTCCATTCTAATTTTTAAGCAATTACTTTCTTCAGTGAGTTTTTGGACTTTTTTTTCCATTTGGTTAATTCTGCTTTTTAAGGCATTCCTCTCCTCATTGGCTTTTGGGCTTCTTTTACCTTTGGGGTTAGTCTATTTTTGAGGTGTTATTTTCTTCAGCATTTTTTAAACAAGCTATTGACTCATTTTTCATGATTTTCTCAAATCACTCTCATTTCTCTTTCCAATTTTCCCTGTACTTCTCTTACTTGATTTTCAAAATCCTTTTTGAGCTCTTCTATAACTTACAAACAATTAATATTTTTCCTGGACTCTTTTGATGTAGGAGCTTTGACTTTGTTGTCTTCTTCTGGTTGTATGTTTTGAAGTTCCTTGTCACCAAACTAAGATTATATCGTCTGTTTTTTCCCCTGCTGCTTGCTCATTTTTCCAGCCAATTACGTTACTTTTTAGCTCTTTGTTATGGTAGGAATCTGCTTCCAGTGTGGAGAGTGTATTATTCCAAGCTTCAGGGGTTTTGTGCAGTTGTTTTCAGAGATAATTCTAGGTACCTGTAAATTTGTAGTTCTTCCAAGGTTGTATGATCAAAGGAGATGTGTTTACTCCTCTCCTGGTCCATGTTCTGGTCTGTGAGTGACCACAAGCATTCTGTGATGAGGATTCCCTCTCCATCGGCACTAAAAGTCCCCCAACATCAGTGCTCCTCTTCACTCCAGGACTGTCACCCAGGACTGCAAACCATATCAAAGCATGGGCAAAGCAAGAAAATCCTGCCTCAGCACCAGCAAAGAGATCCCTGTAATCCATCTCTGATCAGTTGCTCAATCTCCCCACCATCTGTGGGCCAAGAGCTCTGGAAGCAGCTACTGCAGCTGCAGGGCCAGTCACAATCCTGGGGCTGGGGTGGGACCACACTCCTCTCTCAGCCAGGTCTGACAGACCTTTCCTACTGACTTTGGCATTTGTGGGTTAAGAGGTCTGAAAACCTCTACAAGCATCAATGATTTAGTGCCCTGAGCTCTGCTCCTTGTTTCCTAGAACCACTCTGTGCTGGTGTGGCCCATTCTGGACTCAAAGAATTTTTTTCATCAATGAAGATAACCAAAAATATATTTCATGGACTCAGAAGAAAATTCCTGATCTTTAAATGGTGGAGTTGGATTAGATGGAGTTTGAGGTCTGGTCCAGTTCTAACATTTATGAATATATACAGAAATATACACATACATACACACATGCATGTACATATGTATATATCTATATATACACATATACACATATCTAATATGTGATTATATATTACAATCACAATTCCTATACTTTTGTTATATATCTTGAAGCCTTACATGTACTAATTCCCATATACCAAACTGATTTTGAAAATATAAAGAAATATATGCAATTTTTATTGCTGTTTTTCTTGCTTCAGGAGGATAAAAATAATTATAGTAATGATTATTATTATTATAGACAACGTGCATAGTACTACAGAACAGGTCTTAAAACTGGGAAAACCTGATTTCAAGCTCTGTCTCAAAATTTATTAGGTCTATGACTCTGGACAAGTTGCTTTACCTGCCTCAGTGCTCCAGGTCAGTGAGCGGTATCAAACTGAAATAGAAATAAAGAACTAAACCAGACAAACATTCCCTGCAAGCTGTATGTCTACCTGGAAAACTACAAATTATCATTGGCTCTTTTTAAATGAATTTTTAATTTATTTTGATAAATATTTATCAAATACATTTTAACCTTGTTTGGCCATACTGGCCATATCACTTCCCCATATTTGATATTTCTGCCCTAGACAATTCTCTAAGACTGTAAGTTGTAGGTAAGCAGCCAATCTGTGTTGGTGGAAGGAGTTGTTTTAACTAGGAGTTCCCTGTGCCAATGAAATCACAGGCACATTCAAACAGTTCCTATTTACCTAATAAAAAGAGGAACAATATATGAGTGGTACAGTGGTTAGAGAATTGGTCCTAGAGTCAGGAAAGCCTGAGTTCAAATCCAGCTTCAGAGAATTTCTAAGTGTGTGGCATTGGTCAACTCACTTAACTTCTTTCTTTTTTTTTAGGTGTGATTATACAGGACATCTTCATAGTGGACATATTGTGACAGTGATCATATGTCCCTCCTTCCTATCCCTCCCCCCTGTTCTGTTCTCTACCCTGTCCCTGTCCCTTTATTGAAGTGTGAGCATCCAGAATCCCTTAACCAGACCCTGCCCTCCCCTCCATCATCCCTCCTCTCATCCCCCTGCCCCCTACTCTCTTGTGTGGCATTATTCCCATTTTAGAGTTTATGCCATTTCTTCCCTAAGCCAGATTCTATGAGAGTAAATGAAAGTAATCACTTTACTTCTGTTTACCTCAGTTTCCTAAACAGTACAATGAGGTTAATAACCTCTACCCCAAAGGGTTGTTATGAGGATGAAAATGGAATAATATTGTGTAAAAATAAAGTACTTAGAACCACCTCCTAGTTGTTCAGGGAGGAAAGGTAACCAGGAGAGCAGCCAGGTGGGAAATTATGAGATGTCTTCCCAGGTCATTTTTAAAAATAGAAGTTGTATGAGAAGCTTTCCAATGTCTTCTTTCCATCCTCTCCAGAGCAGAGCCAATATGACTCTCCAGAGGGTCTAGATATGCAAGGGGCAAGAGGTAGAGAGGAGTTGTGAGTTCAGATTTTTATCATAGAAAGGAAAGAGTATGTGTGTGTGTGTAGAGGGAAAGGGGTGAGGGGGGGCATCCCTACTGCATGAGTAACAACTCATGAAGGAGAGATAACTAACTTTTTGAGACAGTGTTTGGGATGTTTAATAGATTAAAGGAAGAGTCCTACTTTCTATCCTGAGGTAGAGGAGAAGAAATTATTAGTCTACAAAGTGGTTTAAAAGAACAGACACTCCAGGTATTTCACTTTGTTGTTTACTGAAAACCACTGTGTTTTGTTGAACTCAAATATAAATTTAGAAATATGATCATATACATCATATGTGGATATATGTTCCAAATCTGGACACTTTGAAATGCTAAAGAGATCAGCAATGATTTTCCCAGTTAAAGTAATGTAAACCTACACACAAACAGTGTTTCAGAAGACTGCTGCTGTGAACAGTTTTCAAGGTTCTGATTACATAGTATAGTGAATTCTCTATTTATTCAATACCAAATCAGAGTAAAACATTCACAGGAAATCAAAGTACAACATTCACAATATTCCAACTTGTGCCAGAAAATCAAAATACAGCACCATGTAACAACTCAACAACTTAACACTAAAATGGCCACATAATTTTCACCAAAGTAGTCTCATAGTTTTAAACAAAGTACATTCATTTAGTCAATCACAAAATCCTTAATTCAATCACAAAGTACAAAAGTCAAAGTTCTCCGCACCTAGGTCACTGTAAATCATAGTTTTCTCAGTTAGTACACAGTATCCAAGTAAAATCTTCTTTCAGCTTGCCTTGAGGCTGGCTCCTCTGGCTTCCATGGTTCCTCTTCCATGGTCCCAGCTCCAACTGTCATCTGGGTTCAAAGGTAGGCAGCTCCCAGTTCTTGTCCAACTCCTTGTCTAGTTCTTCATCCAGTTTCCATTCCATATTGAAGTTCACAGCTTCCAGTCCACCTCAAGTCCTTCATATTTCCTGTGTCTGGGAAGACATTCATGCACATTGCTGGCATCATAATCAATTCATTATCTCCCTATGAAATCAACTTACACCCACCAACATGGTCTGAGAACTCAACACAAATCATCAACATAGAAATTAACACAGACCCACAAACAAGGTCCAAGAGATCAGCACAAATCATCAGTAAAGTCCCAGGACCTCCAAAACCCTCCTCCAGGACTTCTGTAAACATACAACCAGAAAATCCTCTTTCAGGGCTGCCAGTAAGGTCCCAGGGCTTCTGTATAAAGTATCACAAGCAAACATCAACACAGACAGAGCAGACAAACAGAGTGCCAGTATACCACAAGTTTTCTCCTTGACACTGCCATCACAGGAGTCCTCTTCTCAGTTCTGCTGTCTCCAGCCTGGGGTTCTCCTTATATATTATTATATATTAGCTCATCCCTAGGAGTTCACAAGTTCTAGGGTTCACAAGTTGTGGGGTTCACACATTCTGTTTCTTAACAGATGATACAAGGCTCAAAAGAAACTTGAACTGAAAGAAGGTATTAATTCAGTAGCTGAAACAAGGTGTGAACTACTTCTGCGTTTGCCATTATAAGTAATCATAGTAGGACATCATCAAAATAAGTTTCTTTAATCTATAGATAAAGTTTAGGTCAAATCATGTAGGGACGGAGGAGATTGCTGACCATCTACAATGACTCTCTACAATGCTACAATGTAGAGATCCCTAAACTTATTTGACCTACTGTCCCCTTTAAAAAAAGATGCTCACATACATGCAGGCTCTTCAAGGTTTGGTCAGGGGAATGGAGGGGAGAAGTGAGGGATAGTTAGGTATCAAGGTTCCCCAGGTCCCCTTCTTGGCTCCAGTGAAGGTGGAACTCATATCTTCTTTATTTTCCAATAGCAACTACCTCAGTGTTTTACTCACAGCTTTATTTTTCATCCCCTCCAACATGAAATATGGATACTTTGTGCATAGTAGGTGCCCAATACATGATGAAATGCAATCAATAAACATTTATTGATCTCTTATTCTGTGCTAATCACTGTGCTAAACATTGTAGCCTTGAGAAAAAAGGAAAATAATTCCTGCCCTCAGGCAGTTAACATTCTGATTGAAAACACAGCGTGATCCTTATAATAATTGAACATATAGGATAGAAACAAAATTAATACAATGTTCTTTGGGAGGAAGACTACAAGCATTCAGGGCCCTCAGAAAAAGCTTTATGAAGAAAATGGTTCTTGAGCTGATTTCTCAAAAGAAACACAGATTCTGAAGAACAAAGACGAGGAGATAGAATCTTCCCAGAATGTAAAATGGTGATTTCCTCATGGGTTGTTTTTGAGAATTGAGAAATTGATGTATGAAGAATTTTATGAATGGAAGGCTTTAATTATTACTAGTATGATCCAGTGTCCTGGAAATGTAGTATTTGGATCACAGGAGAGGAAAAATGAGGGCTTCATGCTGTGTGGGAATAACAGTATGATGGAAGGCACAAAGACTGGAATAAGCATAATGTGCTTCAGGATAAAGTGCCCTGGTTTAACAGAGTTGAGG
>JAQQSW010009311.1:0-13263 GCA_028646575.1 Pseudocheirus occidentalis
CCCCCCCCCCCCCCCCCCGCCAATATTGCTGTTCTGCACACACAGGTGGTACCACCTGCCACCAGGGCCTTGATTCTCCATCATTCTACAATCGATTTTGGCCCTGTAACAATTTGCTTAGGAAGGGGATGGAGTGCCTTGAGTGAAAGGAGGAAGAAAGGAGGAGGGGGTTGGAGGGAAAGAATGGCCTTTGAAGTTTGTAACCATCTTATTTAAAACATCCTCAGTCATCCCCTATTCGGCTGGTGTCAGGAGGGCCTATTACCAGACCGAGATCAAATGGAACAGAAAGAATCCCTTGTTGCTCACCAGGCTACAGTCATATATCAAGCCCTTCATGCAGACTCAATTCCTAACTTTCCCCCAAACAGATTGATATTTTCCTCTTCCACTTTCTGGGAAGGAGACACATCTGACTTTGTTTCAAGTGGAGTTTATGAGGCCGTTCTTAGATGAAACTAGCACCCATTGTCTTGGAAATCGGAGTGCCAGACAATTCTATTTCTTCTCTTCTGGCTAACTTGGTGACCTGTATTTAGCTATCAGTACCATGCAAGGAGAAATGCAAACCACAGAAGGCATTCTAAGATTTGATCTTAGATAAATCCACTCACAGGGTTTGGGTCCTCTGCTGCTTTCCCACCCCCAATTTTTCTCTCTTTCTTATTTCCTCTATGGTGTTAGAAAACCAGTCTCACACTGAAAAAGACTTGTGTTTGAGTCCTGCCTGACATGTATTGCCTGTGTGAACCAGGGTAAGTCACTTAACTTTGTGCTCTAGGCAATTCTTTAAGACTATAAATTTCAGAGGATGTACCTCTTGCATTGGGAGAGGAGATTCCTCTCCTGGAAGTTCCTTTTACTAATGAAATTATAGGTCCAGTACCTGTTCTGCCTTTATTTTTTGGATAATTTAAGGATGCATGGTCCTCAGTTTCAGTGCAACAGTTTGAGAACATCTCAAGAAATAGACTCTTTCTTCATCAACCAGTCAAGGCAGAAGACCTGCATTTATGTTTTGGTCTTCCCATTGCTATTAAGAAGTTAGGTGAGGGCAGCTAGGTGGAGCAGTGAATAGAACGCTGGCCCTGGAGTCAGGAGGGCCTGAGTTCAAATCTGGCCTCAGACACTTACTAGCCATGTGACCTTGGGCAAGTCACTTATATTACCTCTCTGAGACACAGGCTCCTTATTTATAAAGTGGACTGTCAATGCAGATTGGCATCAGTCAAATTGTCTCCTTCCCTCCTCTTCATCTTCTCACAGGGTTATTGAGAGGAGAACAGTTTATAAACCTTAAGAGAGAATATAAGCTTCTTGAGGGCAAGGGCTCTGCCTTCCTTATCTGTGTATCTCCAGAGCCTGCCACACCACATGGCATGTATCAGGCCCTTGAAAAATGCCTGTGGAGTTAACTGTTATGCAGGGTATCCCAAACCTCTTGTAGAATTTTGAGCTTTTAAAGCTTTAAAATTCACTAAGACTTTTGGAATAGCCTGTATAGATGTGATCTGTTCTTGTAACTGTTGTTCCTCCCATGACGTAGTCTTTGATCCTCAGAAAGAGGAGTGGTCATGGCAGGAACAGATGAGTGGGCAGTGCAGTGCAGTGGACAGAGCGGTAGACCTGGAGACAGAAGACTCAAAGTCTACCTATCCTCAAGTTAAAATTCTGCCTCTAAACCTTAACCTCTCCAAGACCCAGTTTCCTCCTCTATAAATTGGGAATAATAACACCTGTGATTTCTGCTTCATTGGGGGTGTTGTGAAGCTTACATGAAATAATGGGTATAAAGGATTTAATTTGTGTATGATCTAAGGCAAGGTCCCTTAATTTGTGTATATGTGGGCCTCACTTTTCTTGTCTGTAATATGAGGCAGTTGGATTTGATGCCCTCAAAGTTCCTTTTTGTCACCAAATCTCTGATCTGTGATTCTTTGAATTTTGGTTAAAGGATCCAATCAAGAAAAGATTCATTAGGGCTTTGTCAGAGAGTGCAGGCTGTGTTTTATCTCTGGGTGCAGCTAGGTATATCCCCAGGCTTCCTGTATTCAAAGAATTCTTTCACCTCCACCTCCTCCTCCTCTTCCTCCTCCTCCTCTTCCTCCTCCTCCTCTTCATCTCCCTCGTTCTCCTCCTTCCCATCATCTTTTCTCCTTCTCTTTCTCCTTTTTCCTTCTTCCTCCTCCTTCTTTCTTAACACTTTCTCATCAGTGAATATTTCCTCATGTCTCAAAGAGACTGGGGACAATTTCTATCCATAGGATACCCACTTTCCATGTAAATGTGGGATATTTGTGATTGGATTTGTACCCATTGGAATCTTTTCTGCCCTTTCACATATTGCTCCTTGTTCTTGGGGAGATGCATGGCCTTAATCACCAGGTGAGACTTCTCTATTTGAAATGGTAAAATTCTTATCCTGTTTGTTCCACCCCCCTCCCCCCATTTTTTTCCTCAAGAGCAATCCCTGATTATTGTTGTTTATTAGCACTGGTTGCGATTATGCCATTCTGATCCTAAATTCCAAATATTTTGGACACCCGGTAATGTGTAAGCATAATTTTTAGCTCAGTCAAAAAGGACAGTGATCAGGCCCTTCTGCCTTCAAGATCTGAAACATAGCAAGGCATTCTCTTCTCCTTAACATGGAAATAACAGCACATATGCTTATATGTCTTTTATTTCATATCCATTTAGCAATACCTGCAAAGATATACATTCCATAGCAAGTTAGCCCTGGGGAGAATGATTCCTCGGTGCAAACTTGTCCAGGTTTCTTAGGGGCACATCTCCTAGTTCTTTGTAGTGACATGTTGACATGAAGCATCTATGGACAGAGACGGGAGAGTCTGACCATCCTATCTAGCTTTTTATACTTCATTCTGGTGTGATATCTCTGCTCTTGGTTTTTTTTTATTTCCAGTTTGGGATTCTGGGCATTTTAATTGGGGAGGTATGGAGGTGTGGTAGTATCTAGTTTCCATCTCTTTTGATCTTCACTTTATGGGGATTTTTTGCCTTTCTTGATTGGTCACATCCTTGATTATGGAATGGTTCCTTGGCATATAGCCTAGGCCTTCATGACCTTGGCAAAACTTTTTATCTTCTTATATAGGACAGGGTCCTTTCAGAAATATTGCCAAGCAAGTGAAATATCTACAGATGTTTTTCACCTAATTATATACACATATTTCTTTTGCTGGGAGATAAGGAAGGGAAGGAATCTTCATATGGGGGTTTTGCCTTTGTAGGTGTACCAGAGAGAGCAAATATTGCTTGAATTCCAGGGTAGTGTAGAATGTTTAACAATGCAAGTGTTTATGGAAAAGAAGGAGAAGAAGAAGGAAGGTGAAAAGGAGAAAAAGAAGGAGGAGGAGGAAGAGCAGGAGAAGGAGGAGAAGAAAAAGAAGAAGAAGAAGAAGGAGGAGGAGGAGGAAAAAAGAAAAGAAAGATAAAAGGAAGAGGAAAAGGAGGAAGGGGAAGGAAGATGAGTCGGAAGAAGAAGAAAAAAGAGGATGAAAGTTATGAGGTGCTACAGAAGTAACAGTAGCTTATATTTTTATCATCTTTATGGTTCTAGAATGTCTTATATGCACAATCTCATTTAATCCCCACAATAACCCTGTGAGGTGCGCAGGGTAAATATTCTTTCAGTTTTACAGTTCAGTAAGCCAAACACAGAGAGGCTACCTTGCTTACCCAAGGGTCACACAACTAGTAGGTGATAGAGTCAGGCCTCTGATTCAGAGCCAAGTTCTATTTCTTCTACCCACTAGTCCATGCTGTCTCTCAAATTCAAGATGAAAGAAACAAAACAAAATGAAATTCCTGAGGAATGCATCAAGTTGGGTCAGGTAAGCTGAAATGTTGATAAAAAATGTAAAATATTCTCCTAGCCCAGGAGAGTGACAACATCATTCTTACCGAGTTATGTTAGCTGTAACAGAAAAAATACAAAACCATGCTATGTCATACAAGATAAGGATAAAACCACGCTCCAAAGTTTGGCCCTTTTAAAAGTTTTCTATTGAATAAGTGCCAAATAACACGTGTAAAAGAAGATGGGTGTTCAAATGAGGGAATAACATATGAATGTATAGAAACACTTTTTGCAAATTTAAGACAAAATTCAAACTCTACCTCTGTATTAATTCAATTAAGTTCAATTCAACAAATATTTATTTATTCAATGCCTACTGTATGCAAAGTTTTTTGATAGACATAAAGATAAATTCACCCAATTGCCTGCCTTCAAGGAGCTTATAATCTAATAGGAGTAACAAGGTAATTATAATACACAGAGAATTATGACGCAAATTAGAATATGTTTAAATCCTTAGGGAAGTTGATACAGAAACATAAGACATTAAAGAAGAGAGATAACTAATTCCATTCAATAAGCATTTATTAGACACCTAGATAATGCAGTAGATGGAACACTGGGCCCGAAATCAGAAAGACTTCAATTAAAATTTGACTTCCCACACTCAGTTGTGTGACTCCGGGCAAGTTGTCTAACCACTATCAGCCTCAGTTTCCTTAACTGTAAAATGAGATTAATAATATTCTCTACCTCCCCAGGTTGTTGTGAAGATAAAATGAGGTGATATTTGTAATGTGCTTTGCAAATCTTAAAGTGCTACATAAATGCTTCCAGATGGCATGTTGAGTTCATTGAAGGAATAGAGACACAATGAAACTGCCTCTGCCTTTAAGAAACTTGAATGTATTCTACCGGGGGAACAACATGTGTATATATAAGTAAGTAAGAAATAATTTCTGAATTGAAGGCAAAGGCCATACATGAAGGGCAATTTTGTCAATGATATAGAACATGTACTCCAGAGGGCGTACTGAGAGAACAGGGAAGAGTTGCTTAGGAACAGTGGATGAATGGGGTTGCACGGATGGGTATGAGGAACAGTCAACAGGGAAGGGAACTTCAGTTCAGATACTCACAACTCAAAAGGTATGACAATCTATGGTCCTATGTAGGCTCATGAGCCTACAAAGGACCATAGATTGTCATACCTTTTGCAGTAGCAAAGGTAATGTTGATTCATTTGTTTATCAAGGCCTAAGAACCTGAGAAAGAGGTGGAGAAAGAGAAGATACTGCTCAAGCCATGGGAAGGTAAAGTGCTGAGACCAGGAGAGAGGGGTGAGGTACTTACCTTCAGCCAGGTCAACTCAGCTCTTCATCAGGACCTCCACCAATGTTGAGTAGACTGTTGCTTCAAGGTGGGGGATGCATAAAGATGTTTCTTTTCTTAGATTGGTGGCAGGTAAAGAGTTTGATGGGCGGCAAAGCAGATGTCTAGTCCTAAGTCCAGATGGATAATCAAGATATTTTAACAGAAGACTTCCTGGAGAAGGTGGCATGTGAACTGGGCTTCAAAGGAGGAGAAAGATTAACAAGCAGAGATGAACCAGAAAGTCCATCATCAGCATGGGAGATGGTATTTGCAAAAGCATGAAGGTAAAGGGGAGTAAGACTAGATCAGGAGACAACAGTTTGTTTGGAAGATAAAAGACCTGAAGGGGAGCAGTAGAATAAGGCTAGAAACGTGGGCTGGAGCCCAATTATGGAGTCCTTTTAAATAGATAATGGGGAACTCCGTAAGGCTTTTGATCAGGAGAGTGATGTGATCAGACCTATACGTTAGGAAGATTACTTGGGTAGTAGTGTGAAAGATTGATAGTGAGGGGAAAGAATGGAAGGAGGAAGGTTTATTTAGGGCATTATTTGAATAGTATACGTGAGAAGTAATAAAGGCTTGAACTAGGATATTGGCCATGGAAGTATAAAGGCAGGGACACATGTCAGAGAGGTCTAGAGGTGGCTAGAATTGACAGGAATTAGAAACTGATGTGAAGGAGAGGGAAGAGGAAGCCAAAGTTTTAAACCTGAATGACTGGAAGAGTACCTTCATCAGAAGTACAACTAGCCTGTGGCCTCTGAAGCTTTGATCCAAGAGACCAGGACTGATAGGATTCTTTTTCCATAGTGTTGGTGCCTCAGGCAACATGTAGACTGGTGGAAAACGGAGGTGTGGAGGACTTTTGCAGGGAAACCAAGAGCCATAATCCCTTCCCCATAAGAGTACCAAGGGCCTATTTCCTCCAATGCCATGAAGGCTTGAAAGAACCAGACTAGGGTAGACTGCATCCTTGGGATTAGGCCACAGTGAATTTCTAGAATCATGGGCAGTGGTGATGTGTGTTGTCCTTGGGATGTGTTGGGGTCTTTGTCTCTTTTGCAATTCCTATCCCCAAAGTTTAACTGAATTTTCCCAGGTGCTACCAGCAAAAATAAGGAAACAAGGAGGAATATAGAGGATTTGAATTGGCCTATCGAGTTTGATGCACTGATGCAACAGGAAATCCAGTCATCCAATAGGTGACACTCAGTAGGCTGCTGGAAACTACAGTATGAAACAACCCAAGATAATATATTAGAGACAGTGTATGGCCTGGTCTTTCCTAATTACTTATCCTGCTAATAAAAGAAAAGCTGAGAGAACAGGAGGATATGCCTAACCTCCAAAGTAATTTCAATGGGCCTCCAATGAAATCTTTTCCCAAAGTCTCTGCTTCTGATGAAGATTTTTGGATTGATCTTTGAAGCCCCTACCTCCGCAAGAATATTTCAGTCTTTGGCATCTCATCTTTGAACTCTTCTAATCAGAGACCGTGTACCTATCTAGGACTGGGGTGTCAGGGGAGGAAGAGGAGAGAAGAAAAACCTGGGGGTTATAGGAAACAGCCAACTCCATAATTTTGCCCAGGGCCTGTGGCCATTGCTACTGGACATAACCCATTACCATTGTCATAAGCTTCTCCATATTCATCATATTCGAGTTTCTTACAGGATAGTTTTAACTCCCATTTAAAGCCCAAGTGGGTATGAATTAGTCAGTCAGTCAGTCAGGTATTCTCAATGTATTGTCAACAGATTAAGGAGTCCCTGAGGGCAAGGGAACATCTTCAATGCCGGAAGAAAGCAATAGGTCTTATCTATGCTTGAAAATTCCCTACTTAGTGTAGAAGACATAGACATTTTGACATTGTAGAGCTGAAAAGGACCTTGGAAATCATCTAGCTTAACCTCCTGATTTTCTGAATGAGGAAAGTGAGAGTCAGAGATTCACCCAGGAACACAAAGAAAGTAAGTGACAGAACCAGCATTTGAATATAGGCCTTTTGGCTTGAAAGCCAGAGCTTTTCTCATTGTACCACCTCATCAGTACCAAAATAATGTTCCCATCCTCTAGTTGTTAACCAACTAGTTAACCAAGAATTAACCCTGACCAGGCTTCTTCTGTGAACACTCATTATACAAGAGGCTTTTAACTTTTTTATATGGTATGGACCCCCTTTGGCAGTCTGGTGAGGCCTATGGACCCTTTCTCTGTTTTTAAATGCATAAAATAAAATACACAGAATTACAAAAAAAAGCAATTATATTGAAAAATAGCTATAAATTTAAAAAAATTAAATTCACAGGCCTAAAGCTAAAAAATATTGCTCTACATAAACTCAGATATAAATGTCCTGTCAGCCAAGGAGATAAATACTCCAAGAGAAATCCAATTTCTCCACTGTACTTCCATACAATTCTGAACTTCTCTCACCTCTTATATACCTCTAGGGTAGGACATTCTTTGCTTCTTATCCAGAAGCCATCTCAGAGTTGGCATAGTGGGAAAAAATCTGGTCTAGGAACCAGATGTCTTTCTTAATCCAGGTATGCCTACTAACTCATCATGGGACTTTAAGCATCTAACTCCTAGGGGCCTCATTTTCTTATTCTATGATTTTTATGTCCCTTCCTTGGTTTAGCATCCTACAACTTAGTGATAAGGTTGTTGTTGAAGGAAAGAGGGAAGAAACCAAAATTCTCATTTAGGCAAATATTTTTAGTAATATCCTATCTTGCTTATGAAAGAAATAAAACATTGAAAGCCCTGAAAGGTTGATTTCAATGCATTGTATCTCTCCTCTTTGAGGATTACCTCCCATGCTCTTTAGCACAGACTCCCACTGATCTCTCAAGGCATTTCAATTTAAATTAAAGGAGAGTAGATATTTTCTCATGTTACAGAGCATTTAGTTGGCATCTGGGGTCAGCAGATGTAACCCGTGGGTTCTGATGCGGTGGTTGATCTCTCGGGAAGAGCCAATGTGGTAACACACTGTCTCTTGAACCATGACTACTCTGCTGAGAGAAGATTCTGAGCCCCATGGAGAATAGGGCCAAATTTTTTCCCTGATCAAATCGTACTAATCTTGTGCCCAAAGTAATAATAGTCATCAGTGATAGAGCTGTGTGAAACTAGCAATTTTCACTTCACAGGAATTTGTCTGGGAAAATAACAGTTTTTCACCTCTGGAAACTGCCATTTGGTTTCATGAAAAATTCAAGGTGAAAAGAAATGGGGGAGAAAAAAATTTCAATTTTTCATTAGCTAGGTTTTTGGCAGAAGTGACTTGCTTTTTCAAATCCTTCCCCCATTCCCATTCCAGCCTCCTAAAAGATAGTTTATCTGATCAATCTGCAATCAGTCCTTAAGCACCCATTAGGCTCCAGATACCATTCATTACAGGCACTAGGCATACACAGACAAAATGGAAACAGTCCAAGCTTTCAAGGTGTCCGATTTTTCTTTGCCATAAGAAGACTGAAAGACATAAGGAATTTGATTAGAAAAGACAGAAAGGGAGTGCAATAGGTAAAAAGAAACTCTTTTTAAAAATCCCAATTGGTCTCATGTGTCAAAAAACTGGTGATGATTCCTCCCAAATTATTCAATGCAAGAGCCATGGGTCTGGTGGTGCAAAGGGGTCAAGGTTCTTAGGCCATCCCTAGAGAATAGAGGGCTTCAGAGTATTCACACCATACGTCTCCTGATGTCCCTTCATTCTCAATGCACATGCATCTAGGTGAACTCCAGTTTAAATGAACATCCAAGGGGAAACAAAATCGCTAAAAGGCTACCTATGATCCAAAGAAAATGTGTGGAAGGAAGTGAGAAAGAGCAGAGTCTCATATCATTTTACCCAGATAATGAGGGGATGGGAGGAATTCATGAGGTGTGTGTGTATATATATATATATGCACCTCAGGGCTTTTTTTAGATCCTTTTGCTTTGTAGCAAGAGCTGGTAGGCAATTCCTTCCTTCTCTCTGCTCTCTTGAGGCCCTTGGCCTCAGTTATCTGAGTTATCTCAGCTATCTCCGGGTGCAGGTGCCACCCTCAGGGAAGCTTAACCCAAAGGGTGGATCTTGCCTCTGCTACCAAGACCTCAGACAAATCCATCTCTCTGAACTTTATTTTTTTCATCTGTAAAGTGGAATGAGTGCCTGAGTTACTTCTTAAATGAGATAATAGAGGCAAAGAATTCTGAAAACCTGCAAACAAATGCATAAAATATGTCATTAAATCCTCAGGTAATTTGGTCCCATATATAGTGGATAGACTGCTGGGCTTGGTGTCAGGAAGACTGTCATTCAAACCCAATTTCTGATACTTTATTAGCTGTGCATACCTGGTTAAGTTTCTTAACCTCTAGGTGCTTCAGACAACTTCCTGAATCATAGATGTCATTCAGTCAACAAATATTTAAGTACTGATCTTTGCCAGGTGTTATGCTAAGCACCAGGAATATACAAAAATATTTATGGCAGTTCTTTTTGTAGTAGCAAGGACCTGGAAACTAAGGGGAATCCACCCATTGGGAAATTGTGAAGTTGATGGAATTCCATGTGCCATAAGAAATGATGGAGGGAATGGTTTCAAAGAAACCTGAGAAGTCTTATATAAACAGATGCAGAATCAAGTGAGTACTATTGTGAGAAAAATGTCTATTACAATGACAACACTGTAAAAATGTGAAAGACTTGAGACCAATGCAGTAGTCGGTGATAATCACAAGAGTGATGGTGATGAATGTCACCTACCTCCTGACAAGAGAAGTAATGGATTAAATATACAGAATGACACCCACATTTTTGGATGTGTCCAATGTGGGAATTTGATTTACCTTATTATGAATATTTGTTATAAAGATTTTTCTTTTCTTTTTTTTTCATCTTCAGAGGAGGCAGAAGGAAGGAGGGAGAGGAAATTAATATGTATTAGTTGAAAAAAATAATTAAATAAAGAAGACTTGAGGCTAGTGCTAAAACACCCTCTCCCCCCAGTATCATCTTTCAAAAACCCTACTTGCATCTTAGGCAGAGACAGAAGGGGCAGGTGCCTGGGTGCTATGATTTGGTGGGTACAAAGAGGTACTTCTGTCCCCATAATCTAATATTACAAATGTGGCCTTGCTTGAGTTGTCTATCTTTGTATCCTCTTGATTTAGGAGAATGGAAACTGCCTGAGAACATATACACTGGTTGGTGGAGCTGGTAACCAAAAGAGACTGGAGGAAGAGACAGGAAAGGATGAGAAGGAGGGAGGCATGGCAGAAGCAGCATTAGCCTCTGAATTCCACTTTCTGCCCTGTATCTATTGGCTTGTAAGATAGATGCCTTGGGTCTCCATAGGTGTCCAATGTTGGAGAGAGGACTCAGAATCACTTATCAGAAAGACCATCCCTCCTACCTTAAGCCCAATCCTAGCTCAAATACTTTGTGACCTATGACTGTGTTGGGTTCCTTCCCTTCTCTGAGCTTCAGGACTATATGACCTGTAGGGCCCCTTCCAGCTCTAAGTCTCCAGTCATCAGAAAATAAGAGGAGGCTAACTTAGTAGAATTGGAATTTCCACTAGAAATAGGCTCTGCCCCTGCATTACAAATCTCTCTCTCCTTCCCAAGGGAGCAGTCAGTCAACCAATTGGAGATTGTGAACTCCCACCGACACTCCCATTGACAATGCCAATCTTCAACCTCACCTGAGCCCCCAGAGCTCCAGCGAAGGGAAATAAGCAGAGCTTAACACTTGGAATGAAATCAATGACTCACTAAACGCTTAGGAAACCACATTCTTCTTATGTTTATGTGTGGTGGCTGCCAATGTCTGTGAGAGCTGCCACCAACCAGACAACTTTGGTGACGGCAGCTGATATTAGATGATCTAAACTGCATCTGCTGTACATTAGAACGAAAGATTTCCTCGGTGCCCCTGAGTGTGCTGTTCAAGCAGAAAATGCGATAGGATATAAAAGGCATGAGAAGCTCAACGGCATTAGGGTGCCTTTATAAGCTTGTCAAAGCTGATCACGGAATTGGTGTGTTTTCTTTCACCTGATACAGGTAGTAACTATCTAAAAATTATAGTTACAGGGCCTCGGCCCGATTGCTTTTCATGAGGAGAACAGCAATGAAACCTTCCAACAGGAAATGAAACCCTCTCTTAACATTAGTGATTCCTGGACCTTCATGCATCAAACAATGACTAGGTTTGTATTAAATCTAATGACATTGGCCCCCTCAAGTGCATGCTGATATTACACAACCAGCTGACACTTAGAATGCTTCTTCCCTTTCTCTCCCCTCAATCTGCCTATTTTTCATCACTTCCCCCTCCCCCCGGGGCAGGTCTAAAGAATTTAGATTCAGGAAAGAGAGGCAGCATGGAAAGGCAGAGAGAACGGTGATTTGTGTCCATGAAGAAAAGAGTTCCAATCATGACTCTACCACTACTTCCCTGTGTGATTTTAGCTGAGTCACTATTCCCTCTGGACTCCATTTTAGCAAACATTTATTAATAACAATAATAATAATTAAAACTTGTATAGTGTTTACTATGTGCCAAGCCCTGTGCTAAGTTCTTGACAATGATGATCTTATTTGGTTCTCACAACAACTCTGGGAGGTAGATACTATTTTTTTATCCCCATTTTAAAATGAGGAAACCGAGGCACACATGAAGGTTAAGTGACTTGCCCAAAGTCACACAGGTAGTAAATGACAGAAACACCCTCTGTCATCCTCCACCCTCAAAGAACTAAATTTGTAAGTGTAGTACAAAGAAAACTAAGTAAGGGGAGGAAAGCAAGGGTGGGAGCGGGATTCAGAATTTTCATGGAATAGATGGCACCAAGGAAGCCTGGAAGGATTGTGAGAGGGAGAACATAGGGGGAATGCACCCAAGGCATAGTAGATGACTTGCATGAATACAGAAGATGGCATGATGAGTGCCATAGTCCACGGTGTCGTGCAGTAGCTGAAATGTAAACTATCTGCAGACCAAAAGCATGAAACAAAGGCTGTCAAGGTAGGGGGAGACAGATTGTAGGAGGCTTCAAATGCCAGGTGAGGCAAGGAGTTTGTATTTTCTCTGTGTGCGCATGTGCGCATGTGCGCATGTGTGCGTGTGTGTGCGTGTGTGTGCGCATATGCATGTGTGCATGTGTGTGCATGTGTGCACGTGTGTGCATGCACATGTGTGTGCATATACACAGAGGAGTGAAATGTCAAAGCTCATTTCCTCATTTGCACAATGAGAAGGTTGAGAGGATCTCTTCTAGGTCCAACAGTCTGGTTTAGTGCATTTCCTATTATTGGCCCTGTTATTCAATGATGCTCTTTTTTCCCCTTGACTCTTGAAGATGAGTACAGGCTGTATTATACACACAATTTGTGGACAAATCACATCCAATATAAATTATTTCCTAGCTGTCTATACCCTGTTTGGACATAGGACTCTTGAAACCCCAGCTTTGCTCACTGCCCTGAAAACATGTGGTAAAGAGACATTAACAATTATTATTAACTGTTGATGTTATAGACACATTATTTTATACTTAACTGTTTATACTACATTCTTAAACTTATCTACAATATTAACAGTAACAGCTTCTAAGAAGAGAGAGGCACTATTTGGTGTCCTAGGAAGAGTGTGGGTTGGAGAGTGGAGAGAAAAGAATTTTCATCTTTGCTCTGACAATATCTGACTGAGGGACCTTTGGCAAGTATTTTTCCCTTTCTGGGCAGTAGGTTTTTTTCTTATGTATAATGATGAGGTTCAGCTGAAAGCTCCCTCCCAGCTCTTCCTAATTTCAAGTTGAGAGCTTTATCCACTGTGCCATCTAACTGCCTCACTCTCCCTCCATCTCATATACAAGAACTCCTTACTGCCTTATAGACTTAACTCAGGTACCACTTTCTATACCGATCCTTTCCTGATTCCCTCTCCTGAGTTAACACTTAATGCCTTCCTCCCAAATTACCTTGTATTTTCTATCTGTCTGTCTGCTGTCTACATCTATCTATCTATCTATCTATCTATCTATCTATCTATCTATCTATCT